>SJYX01012035.1:32663-65039 GCA_006410675.1 Oreotragus oreotragus | reverse complement strand
AAAAAAAAAAAAAAACCTCTGAAGACATTTTTATTTAACCCAATAACATTTTTATGAAGACAAACATATTTACATGCAAGGTAATTAATTCAGAATTGCAGGCTACTGAATAGGTAAGAAAGAACAATTCCTGGGGCAGCCTGTGAGCAGGGCTTCTCAGATGAGCAAGCTGGGCAGGAGGCTTCCTACTTAAATGTGATCTCCATTACTGCACACAAGCCTGGCAGTTAACATTGGGTTTCTGGAGTTCTTTAGTCCGTGATTTTAATTTCTGGCCTTGCCTTGAAATTGAATTCTTCACACGTTTCTTTGTTGCACAGGGTACCGGAGGTTAGGGTTTTCAGTCTGTGATGCTTTCCGTAAATTTCAATCTTCAAAAACTATTGGAGTCAACTTGCACATCCGGTTGATTAGGAGAGGCGATTCAAACAGGCTGAGAACCTGAGTTTCAGTTTTAGTTTCTGTCCCTTGCAAGTCTGTGGCCTCTCCGGCCTGGTGTGGGTCAAGGTCAGCTGAAGAGTGATTGGCAACAGCCAGGAGCAGAACGCCTGTCTTCTGACCCAAGTCTGGTCTCATCACTGGACCAGAATGACTGCCGTTGCCCCAGTCTGAAGTGTCATTTCTGACCACTTCCTAGAAACCTTGAGTTGATGGTGCTTATCACTGCCTTCCTTACAGCTTCTAGTGAAGTGGGGTTTCTCTCTGTAGAAAGCCCTCCTCTTCCTTGTGGGCCCGACAAACCCTTACATAATATTCCTGGCTGCGCTGAAGTACTACTTTCCCGCAACTTTCCTTGACTCCCCCAGGAAGACTTTGATATTCTTTCTACTCAGGTTCTGTTTTATATGTTCTACCCATTACAGTTCCAGTTGTTGTAATCATGGTGGCGTGATTGATGAGTGACACGTTATTCCCTGCAGTGGACTCTGTGTCTTTCCAGGGCAGGCACTAGCCTAGACTTGCTGCTCCAAACCTGTTTGTTGACTCGGTGAATACTCAGCGACGCTGGGCTGGGATAGGTCTGTTGGAGAGGCTCTGCAGAACGAGCAGAGAGGTTGCTCTCACTTCTCACTTAGATGTGGCAACAGTGGACTGCTTTTGGCTAGCATCCATTAGCTTGGCCAGCAAACACAATCTCCATGAATATATTTAACTCTGCTATAAAGAACACATTTGGTCCCTGTCCCCATTCTCTTTCCTGGCACTGTTGGCACAAAGCTCCTAGAACCCTTGGAAACATCTGAAGTGATATGGGGCTTTTTATGCTAAAGGGATACCGGTGGGGACTGGTTGCCTGGGAAACTAATCCTGTGATTAGAGTGTTAGCTTTATCCTTGAACTCTAGGGAGGGAACAGAGCTAGAGGTCCCCATAAAAGCCCTAACCTAAAGGGTTCAGAGACCTTCTGGACTGGTGAACAATCGTATATCCTTGTTCCAGGAGAGTAGCACACTCCACATACCATGAGTTCAGAAGCTCCTGTGCTCGGATCCTTCCAGACTTCACTTATGTATCACTTTATTTTGTTCACATGTATCCTTTAAAATAGCCCTTGTAATAAATTGGTTGTTGTTGTTTAGTTACTCGGTTGTGTCTGACTCTTTGCGACCCCGTGGACGGCAGCACTCACTATCTCCTGGAGCTTGCTCAAACACATGTCCATTGAGTCAGAGATGTCATCCAACCATCTCATCCTCTGGCGTCTCCTTCTCCTCCTGCCTTTAATCTTTTCCAGCATAAGGGTCTTTTCCAATGAGTCAGTTCTTCATATTAGGTGGCCAAAATATTGCAGCTTCAGCATCAGTCCTTCCAGTGAATATTCGGGACTGATTTCCCTTAAGACTGACTGGATTGATCTCCTTGCAGGCTCAAGAATCTTCTCCAACACCACAGTTCAAAAGTATCAGTTCTTTGGTGCTCAGCTTTCTATGTGATCCAGCTATGGAAAAACCATAGCTTTGACTATGCAGACCTTTGTTGGCAAAGTAATGTCTCTACTTTTTAATATGTTGTCTAGGTTGGTCATAGCTTTTCTTTCAAGGAGCAAGTGTCTTTTAATTTCATGGCTACAGTCACCATCTGCAGTGATTTTGGAGCCTAAAAACAATAAAGTCTGTCACTCTTTCCGTTGTGTCCCCATCTATTTGCCATGAAGTGATGGGACCAGATGCCATGATCTTAGTTACCTGAATGTTGAATTTTAAGTCAGTTTTTTCACTCATCTCTTTCACTTTCATCAACAGGCTCTTTAGTTCCTCTTCACTTTCTGTCATGAGGGTGGTGTCATCTGCATATCAGAGGTTATTGATATTTCTCCCAGCAGTCTTGATTCCATCTTGTGCTTCATCCAGCCTGGCATTTCACATGGTATCCTCTGCTCTGAAGTTAAATAGGAAGGGTAACAATATACAGCCTTTACATACTCCTCTCCCAATTTTGAACCAGCCTGTTGTTCCATGTCCAGTTCTTACTGCTGCTTCTTGACTTGCATACAGTTTTCTCAGAAGGCAGGTGAGGTGGTCTGGTATTCTCATCTCTTTAAGAATTTTCCACAGTTTGTCGTGAGCCACACAGTCAAAGGCTTTAGCATGGTCAATGAATCAGAAGTACATGTTTTTCTGGGATTCTCTTGCTTTTTCCATGATCCAGTGGATGTTGGCAATTTGATCTCTGGTTCCTCTGCCTTTTCTAAATCCAGCTTGAACATCTGGAAGTTCTCAGTTCACCTACTGTTGAAGCCTGGCATGGAGGGTTTTGAGCATTACTTTGTTAGTGTGTGAAATGAGTGCAATTGTGCAGTAGTTTGAACTTTCTTTGGCATTGCCCTTCTTTGGGATTGGAATGAAAACTGACCTTTTCCAGTCCTGTGGCCACTGCTGAGTTTTCCAAATTTGCTGGCATATTGAGTGCAGCACTTTCATAGCATCATCTTTTAGGATTTGAATTAGCTCAGCTGGAATTCCATCACCTCCACTAGCTTTGTTCGTAGCGATGCTTCCTAAGGCCAACTTGACTTAACACTCCAAGATGTCCAGCTCTAGGTGAATGATCACACCATTGTAACTAAAGTGCTTTCCTGAGCTCTGTGAGCTGTTCTAGCAGATAATAGAAATTGAGGCAGGGGTCATAGGAAGTAGTCAGAAGTATGGTGACCCAGATTTGCAATGGGTATCTGAAGTCGGGGCAGTCTTGTGGGATGGATCCTTTAATCTGTGGGACCTGACACTAACTCTGGGTGAATAGTTTCAGAATTAATTGTAGGACAGCCAGCTGGTGTTCAGAGAGTTGGCTGATGTGGGGAAAATTCTGTACATCTTGTATCAGGAGTGTTTTGTGAGTAGACAAACAAGAGGGATTTTACTTTAGAGATTTTCTTTTAGCATCATCATCTCTGTAGCCTCGAAGTTTGATAACAGAAATAAATGTGATTCCTATATTCTTCTATATCTTCAAAGACAATAATGTAAAGATAAACTGGGATTATCGTATAATCTCTTTGTAGCTTACAGTTTCCTGGTTAATTAAAGCAACTGTTAAGGAATCTAATTTACTTTTGTTTAATTTTATTTTTGGGGGGTAGCATATGTAGATTGGGGGTGTTATATTTTGTAGCTCTTGAGTCATTGTTGCTTAGGATTTGGTTGCCGAATTTGAAGACATATACACTCATTTCCAGCATACTGGAGAAGGAAATGGCAACCCACTTCAGTGTTCTTGTCTGCAGAGTTCCATGGATAGAGGAGCCTGGTGGGCTACAGTCCATGGGGTCAGAAAGGGTTGGACACAACTGAGTGACTAACACCCCTCCCCCACCACATACAGCACACTGTCAGAAACAATCATGATAGAAGCTCAGGAGGCCAATTTTGAAAGTAAGCACTGAGCGTTGTCATGAAAAAAACATGAAGATTCCCCGAGTGACTGAGTGAGTGAAAGTCACCTAGTTGTGTCTGACTCTTTGCGGCCCCCTGGGTTATAGCCCACCAGCCTCCTCTGTTCATGGGATTCTCCAGGCCAGAATACTGGAGTGGGTAGTCGTTCCCTTCTCCAGGGGGTCTTCCCAATCCAGGGACTGAATCCAGATTTCCCACATTGCAGGCGGATTCTTTACCATCTGAGCCACCAGGGAAGCCTGACAATTCCCTGAGCCACCAAATACTGCAATAAAGGAATATGATGAAACCTAGGTGAAATCTAACAAATATCTGCACTCCACTGATGGTTGCACAGGCTCACAGCAGCATGACTGTCTTTATGATCCTGTGTACTGTTCACTGTGGTTGAAAGAACAGAAAGCCAGTCGGCTGAAAGCTCTGCTTTGTAAACATTCACAAATTAAAAATGAGAGAACAGCAATGGCCTTTATAATGAACAAAGTTTGTATTATACTGAAAACATAAAACCAAGCAATAGAAACTTATGAGGAAAGTGTAAATTATACATGTCCTCAAAGTGGTAAAAAAAAGAAAAAAAATGCCCATACTTGTAGATTGTCCACATTTTCAAAACCTGCCATTATATTTACAAGTGAATTAGTTTAAATTTTATATTACAAATGCCAGGTCTTAGAATAGCTAAACTAGAATTATTCCTTGTCCCCTGGAGTTACTCTAGTTATTTTGGTGTGATATCCTGCTGAGATTTATATGAAAATGAATTTTAATTTCTAATAAGGTAACCATATGCTTTGGAGGGTGTTGTGATAAAGTGTCATAAATAATTATTGTTTCTAACAAATTCAACCTTGCAACAATCAGATCTTATTTTAACAACTATGTTAGATATGAATTTCAGCCATTTCCATATTCCCACCATGCTTTCCTCCGAATCTTAAAATCACAACAGGAGTGATAGCCTGCTGGAAAATTTTTTTTCGTCTTTCTCCTCACTTACATAATGTTATTTTATTTTAGAACGGCAAGTTCCACAAAGGAGGCCAGTCTCCCACAGACTTCATGTTATTATTATTTTTTTTACTTTTAATTGTTGCAAAGAAAATTGATAGTGTTATGTTGTGGTGTGTGTAATTTGTCCGGAGGAATTAGCTTGGCATATGTTTTTCCTGTGATTAATAATTAGTAGTTTTGGAAACTGAATAACTTGAGAGTCAGAAGGAGCAAAAGAAAAAAAAAATGGACTTCCATAAATAGTTTCACTTTCCACATCCCAGCAGAGCTGAGTGCCTCCATTTATCCCCTTTCTTCCCTTTGTTATCCCTTCATCCAGCTTTCTTTGCCTTCCATTACTTTGTGTCAATCGATAAGTCAATTAGCACATATTTATGTGCTGCCTTGGTTCATGATGTGTGGGGCATCAAAGAAGAGTAAGCTAGATTTTCTGTCTTCTGTAAATCACCTCCTTAGAGCTAGTCAGACTGCCTGGAATGCTACCAAACATAAATGGAGGAGGAATTCAGAGTAATGTTAGGTCACTGAGAACTGAACTAGATGGGGGTTTCATTAAGACAGTGGGCGCTGAAGAATGAACAGAATTTGGATGGAGGGATAGAAAAAGGGACATATTTTATGCTCATTTTACAAAGGTTGATTAATTTTTAAAAAAATTGGGGTATAGTTGCTAAGAGTCAGACATGACTGAGCGTCTTCACTTTCACTTTTCACTTTCATGCATTGGAGAAGGACATGGCAACCCACTCCAGTGTTCTGTGGAGAATCCCAGGGACAGGGGAGCCTGGTGGGCTGCCGTCTATGGGGTCCGCAGAGTAGGGCAGAGTCACCACAGCCCTCCTCTCCAACTGCCCGGGTGCTTTTGCCAGCTGAGAGGATCCACCCTGGGCCTAGGAGGAGGAAGAGCTGGGGGCCAGGGGCCACAGGGCCCACTCCCCACCAGCCCTTTCAGGGCTGGGGCGGGACCAGTGTGAATGAACACAGGTGTGTGTGAGTCCTTGGTGTGATCGTATATACCTTTGTAGAGAAGGTATATACACCCCAACGATGTACACGGTTGTGTAGGCATCAGCGGGTGTGGCCGTGGTTAAGTCTGTGACCTTCAGGGTGTTGGCATAACTGAGTATGTGTCTCCCCAGGTGCTAGTGTGAGATGTGAGGTGTTAGAATGACTTTGTGAGGTTCTGGGTGACGGGGATGACTGTGCACGTCTGCGACTGTCAGCAGAACTGCACATTCAGATCTCCTGGCACTGGTGTGAGTGTCCAAGTGTTGGAACAGCTGGACATGTGTGTCTCTGGAGGTTGGCACAGCTCTGTGTCAATCTCCAGAGAGTGGCATGACCATCAAGGGGACTCTGGGTACAGCTGTGACTGGATGAGGTTTTTCAGCATTGGCTGAACTCTTTCATTATCTTCAGGTGTTGATCCGATAGTGTTGCTGCTGCTGCTAAGTGGCTTCAGTCGCGTCTGTGCAACCCCACAGACGGCAGCCCATCAGTCTCCCCTGTCCCTGGGATTCTCCAGGCAAGAACACTGGAGTGGGTTGCCATTTCCTTCTCCAATGCATGAAAGTGAAAAATGAAAGTGAAGTCGCTCAGTCGTGTCCGACTCTTAGCGACCCCATGGACTGCAGCCCACCAGGCTCCTCCCTCCATAGGATTTTCCAGGCAAGAGTCCTGGAGTGGGGTGCCATTGCCTTCTCCGTCTGATAGTGCTAGCCTCCAGCTATTGACACACCAAAGAGGTGTGTGGGTGTTGGGCTAAGAGGTGCTGAGTCTCAGGTCTTGTCCAGTTGTGTGTGTTAAGTCTCAGGCTGTTTATGGGTTGGTAAACACCTGTGACAGCAGCTCTGTGTGTCTGGATCTCTGGGGGTTGCTGTGAGCATGTGCAAGTCCTTAGGTTTTGTGTGTGTGTTGGTGTGCTTGAGTGTGCATTTATCTGGGTGCTGGCTGGCAGTATGGAAGTCTCTGGGTATTCACAGGATAATGCTGCTATTGTTTAGTCTCTCAGTCATCTCCGACTCTTTAGCAACCCATGGAGTAGGGATGGCCAGGTTCCTCTGTCCATGAGATTTCCCAGGCCAGGAATATTGGAGTGGGTTGCCATTCCCGTCTCCAGGGGATCTTCTCGACCCAGGGATCGAGCCCACACCTCCTGCACTGCAGGCAGAGTCTTTACCGCTGAGCCACAGGGCAGGCCCTTAGAGTTGTCTGGGTGCTGGCGTGACTGTGTGTGAGGGCCTCTGGCTACTGATGTGATGGGTATCACATCTTTTAGTTGTAAGATGAAAAAGTTCTGCAGATTCCTTGCACAAAAATGTGAAAATACTCAATACCACTGAGCTGTATGCTTAAAAATGATAAATTTTCTGTAATGTGTTTTTTTCCAAAACATTTTATTTTATATTGGAATATAGGTGATTAAGGGACTTCCCTGGTGGCTCAGTGGTAAAGAATCTGCCTGTTAAGCAGGAGATGCAGGTTCAATCCCTGTGTTGGGAAGATACCCTGGAGAAAGAAATGGCAACCTATTCCAGTATTCTTGCTGAAAAATCCCATGGACAGAGGGGTCTAGCAGGCTGCAGTCCATGGGGTCACAAACATGGGGTCTAAATGGAAGCAGTAACAATAGCCAACTAACAACATTGTTTTACTTTCAGGTGTTGTGTTTTTTTAATCACAATTTAAAAAAATTTTTTAATCAGTTGGAAGGGCTTCCCTGGTGGCTCAGAGGGTAAAGCGTCTGCCTGCAATACAGGAGACCTGGGTTCAATCCCTGGGTCAGGAAGATCCCCTGGAGAAGGAAATGGCAACCCACTCCAGTATTCTTGCCTGGAAAATGCCATGGACAGAGAAGCTTGATAGACTACAGTCCATGGGTATGGACTTCACTTCACATGTCACCTTTAGTCAGTTGGAGCCTTTAGGTGTTGTCCAGGTGTGGGTGTGACTGTGAGTCTGAATATTAGTATGATACTGTGTAAGCCCTTTAGTGCTGTCCGAGTGTGGTTGTGACTGTGAGTCTGGATATTGGTGTGATACCGTGTAAGCCCTTTGGTGTTGCCCAGCTGTGGGTGTGACTGTGTGTACCTTTCCCTGGGTGTTGGTTTTAGCCTTTGGTCTGCCTGTATTTGGGCCTCCCAAGTGGCACTACTGGTAAAGAATCCGCCTGCCAATACAGCAGATGTAAGAGATGCAGGTTCAAACCCTGGGTCATGAAGATCCCCTGGAGAAGGAAATGGCAATCCACTCCAGTATTCTTGCCTGGGGAATTCCACTGGACAGAGGAGCCTGGCGGGCTACAGTCCATGGGGTCACACAGAGTTGGACACGACTGAACACTCGTCAGCAGTAATAGCAGCCGCCTGCATTTTCAGGTTGGAAGCTGCCGTGACCAAGTGTGTCTCCCTGGGGGTCAGTGGCAATGGGCTGGCTGGCCTCACTCTGGGACACAGTGGGTGAGCCCTGGGCAGAGGAGGCCCCCAATCCCGCATCCCCCAACCCCCACCCCAGGGAAGCCTGGCTTACCGTGCACGCCCACCGCAGGGTCGGGCAGCACCACGTGGGCATGCAGCTCCTGCAGCTGCTGGTGCAGCAGGTCAAGCCTGCGTGAGGAGCCGCGCAGCACCAGCTCCACGGGGCCCAGGTTACGGCCCAGGTCAGTGGTGGCTCGCCGCAGGTTCTCTGCACCTTCCTTCAGCTTCAGCTCCTTGCGGATCTCCCGCCGCAGACGCTCCCGCTCCAGCTCCAGCTGCTGCTGTACCCCAGGGGCTGCCAGGTCAGCACCCGCCAGGCCCAGCTGCTCCAGCAGGGACCAGCTGCGTGGCTCACTCTGCGGGGGATGGACCAGGGTCAGTGGGGCCAGGGCAGCTCTGGGGGTGCAGACCACGTTCAGCCGGCCTGGCCCGGCCTCCTCCTGGGAGGGACTCCTGACACAAGCCCTGCTCCATGTCCTCTGACGGTCCCCCAAAACTGGGAGTGAGACAAGGCCCTGTGCCTGCTTCCTGACACCTCCAAACTATGAGCTCCCAAGGGCAGGGCCTTCTCCTTGCCCGTCCCCTCAGACGAGGACCATAGGTACAGTTCAGTCTCCCCGCCCTGTCCTCATGCAGTGGGATCCTGCAGGGCCGATTCCATTGCCCCATCACTGGGTCCCCACAGCTCGGGGTCCCCAAGGTCAGGCCCTATCTCTCCTTCCACTGTCCTCCCAAATTATGGGGGCCCAAGAACAGGCTTTGTCTCCCTCTATTGCCCCCAAATGACCAGGTCCTGAGGGGAGACCCCCTCTCCCCTCTGCTGCCCCCCTAAACTAGGAGGTCCCAAAGGCAGGCCCCATCTCCGCTCCCTTATGCCCCACATTAGGAGGGCCTGAGGGCAGCTTTCATCTTCTTTCTGCTGCTCCCCAAATGAGGAAGTATCAAGGGCAGGCCTGTGATGCCCCCCAAACCACCAGGTTGGGGTTCCAAGAGCAGATTCCTTCTCCTCTTGGCTGTACCCTTGAACTAAGAGGACCCAGGGACAGGCCTCGTCTATTCCCTGCTGTACCCCAAAACTAGGAGGGTATGGAGACAAGCTTTGTCTATTCCCTGCTGTACCTCCAAACTAAGAGGACCCAGAGACAGGCCTCATCTATTCCCTGCTGTAACCCCAAACTAGGAGGACCCAGTGACAAGCCTCGTCTATTCCCTGCTGTAACCCCAAACTAGGAGGGCCTAGGAGACAGGTTTTGTCTATTCCCTGCTATACCCCCAGACTTGGAGATCCTGGGGCCAAGCGCCATTTCCCCTCCTTTTGTCGTCTACAACTGGGACCCTAAAGAAAAGAGCACTGTTCCCTTTCTCCTCTATTTCCCCAACCTGGAAGCCCAAAGGGCCCCAAACAGCTTCATCTTTCGAACAGAAAGCTCCAAAGCCAGCATCCCACCTCCTCCCCTCAGTCCAAAACCGAGAGGTACTGAGGGCAGGGCCCCCACGACCTGTGCCACTTGGGGTCCTCTTCTGCTGCCCCTCCCCTACAAGGACCCCAGTCCCCACCTCCAGCTCCTGGTCCAAAGGGGGATCAGCCTCCGCCATCCTGGGTCCCGGCTGAGGGCCCCGCCCTCTTCCTGAACCTCAGCCCTGCCAGGGCCTCTCGCCTGCTACTTCCTCTTTCCTGCTGGCTCCCAGCAACCCCTGCGAAGGCCAGCTCTGGGGCTCTGGGGCATCAAGAGGACCTTCCTCTCAGCCTCCACTCGAGGGCTGAGCCTGCTTCTCTGGGGTCATCCCAGGGGTGGCCCCTCTGCTCCCTGTCCTGAGGATGCCCAAGGTGTACACAGCAGGCACACACACGGGCCTGCTAGTGTGGACATGAAGAGCAGCCTTCTCCATGTATACAGCTTCCCTACAACACACTCTTATACACCTACAGGCATCACAGGCTGGCCAGTGTGTGCCCACCCGCCACCCCCTGTATATACTTATATATACCAACATCCAGGCACGACTGAGCAACTTTACTTTCACTTTTCACTTTCATGCATCGGAGAAGGAAATGGCAACCCACTCCAGTGTTCTTGCCTGGAGAATCCCAGGCACGAGGGAGCCTGGTGGGCTGCCGTCTATGGGGTCACGCAGAGTCGGACACGACTGAAGCAACTTAGCAGCAGCACAAGTGCTTACAAGGGCGGCCCAGCCCCCTTCCTGTCCCAACTTCCGGCTTCTTCTCAGCTCGGTTGCCTGCTGCTGCTGACCACAGCTTGGAGGCCTGGGGGCCTGGCCGGCCCTGCAGTACCTCCCTGAGGCCCACATCATGAGGAGACAGCTCTGCAGGGCTGGGGTGCAAGTGTCTCCACTCAAGCTCCAGTATGATTATTAAGAACCATGGTGGTTACTACAAGCTGCACGCCAGGTCAACTAATGCCATTCCAGGAGGTGCCACTGTCACTCCGTTTTCCAGATGAGGAAACCGAGGCCTGGGGCGGTGACCTAACTTGCCCAAAGCCCCACAGCCGGCAGGAGACAGAACTGAGATTTCCAACAAGAGTGCCCAGAATCGGAGCTAGTTGTCAGCCAGGCAGGAAGAGCCCCGCATATATTATCTGCCGCCACAGTGAGACCCCATTTCAGAGATGAGGAAAGTCAGGGTTCGCTCCCAATCAACTTCAAGGGCAGCTGCCCCCAGGGAAGATTTACTTCATGCCTAAAGTGTCACTCCCATGATCCTACTGACCCCTCAGTTTTATCCTGAGCAGCTGCCATATTTCCCCTCCCACTTTACAGGTGAGGAGACTGAGGCTCAGAGGGATGGCAGCAGCAGTTCTCGATGGCAGAGGGGATTGCCAACACTCCCACCTCACTTCTGGGGGCAGCTGGCAATATCCAGAGCCATTCTGGGTTGGTTGTCATAACTGGGGCTGCTACTAGGCTCTATGGGGTTGAGTTCATGGAAACTGCTTGACATTCCACTGTAAACACGAGAGCCTCCACCTCCAAGAATGATTCAGCCCCAAATGTCAATAGTGCTGAGCTTTAGAAACCCTGGATTAAAGGACACAGACTCACACCCTGAGCTGCTGGCCATGACCACAGGTAAGGATTTCACAGCAGCCCCACCTGCAAGGGGCTGACCTGGTCTACGTCCTTCCTCACCGTGAAATCCCTCTTGGCTACTTTTTTTTTTTTTTTTTAAATTTGACTGCAGAAAGCAAGGCTCAAAGAAGGAATGGCGCTGGGCCTAGGACACACTGAGAAGAAGTGGCAGCTCTGGAATTTACACCCAGGGTCACCTCCTATCCCCTGCTATCAACCAGGTCGCACCGGCCACCCAGCCCCACCCTGTCCCCAGCAGGCAGAGCAGCGGTGCAGCCAGGAGCAGGGCCAGCTTGAATGAGGGGAGTCCGGGTCGGGGTGGGGAGGGGGAGGAGCAGGATCCCTCAGCCCCACCTCCTCCAGCAGCTGAGGGCTGAGAATATGCAGAGGAAGGAGAGAGGGAGGCTGGGCCTCCCGGGTTCTCCTTCCTTGGGTGACTCACTCCTATCCAGGGCAGGGGTCACCTGAGGGCCAACGAGATGAACCCATGAATCAGGAGCCTGGTCTGGCCTTGGGGAATCCCCAACACCCTCCAAGAAGCAGAAAACGCCTCCCCTGCCCCAGGTCCAGAGGGTCCACTTCTCAGAAATTCCCTCTTCCTAGAGTGACCAGGGATCTAGACCCCATGTCCGGAGATTTCAATGCATTGGGCGTTTCTGGAATCCGGACAGGACATCCGTTTGCCGGACACAGAACAGACAGGCACACACACTGGGATAGACAGAGGGACAGGGGTAGCAGACCCAAGCAGCCACGAGAGGGGAATGACCAGGACGGGGTGAGGGTGGGGTCGGGGTGGGGTAGGGGCAAGAGAGCAGGCAGGAGACAGGAAAGGGGACCAGGGCGCAGGTCCAGCCTCGTTCCAGGAATCAGTCTCCATCCGGGCCATGTCTGCTACATGCCAAACGCATGCATGTGCCAGNGGGGAATGACCAGGACGGGGTGAGGGTGGGGTCGGGGTGGGGTAGGGGCAAGAGAGCAGGCAGGAGACAGGAAAGGGGACCAGGGCGCAGGTCCAGCCTCGTTCCAGGAATCAGTCTCCATCCGGGCCATGTCTGCTACATGCCAAACGCATGCATGTGCCAGGGGAGTCCTACACTGTCCCCCCAGGGCTGATGGGGTAGAGGCAGGGACCCAGGCCCTCCCCAGCCCCCAAGGTCTGACCTTGTGTGATCGGCAACACCAGATACGCCCAGCTCCTCGGCAAGGCTGGCAGGCCATCAGCAGGACTGGGGCGGGGGACAGGGGGTCACGGGGGAGACACAAAGGGGATGTGGGGGCAGGTGCAGAAGGAGATGAGAACCCAGTTACACAGCAACCACAGGACGATGGAGAGCTGATGAGGCACTGTGGGGGCACCGGAGGTACAGGACATGTCTCAGATTTGGGTCACTGACCCAAAGAGGTTTCAGCAGTCACTCTGGCCCTGCTTACCACAGGCAGGGAAGGTGAGTCCCAGGCTGTGATGTCCACAAGGTGGCACAGGGAGAACCTGGGTGGGTGGCACTTTGGTGTCAGTCACCTGTGCCTCAGTGTGTGTTGATGTGTGGGTTGTGGGGTGACCCAGTCCAGGCAGGATTCCAGGTAAGAGAATCCCCAGTTCATTGACATGGACACTCCCCACCCGGAATCCTGGGATAAGGTTCCACCTGGCAGCCGAGTGGCTGGCTGTGTGGGTCCCTGGTCCCCAGACCTTAAGAGGTGACTCTGGCACTTCCGCCAACAGGTGCCAATCTGCAGCGTCGCGACCATCGTAAAGCTCAGTCCGGAGGTGGGGGTGCCGCCGGAGCTTTGTTGTGTGTGGGTGAGGGTGGGGGAAACGAGGCGAGTGGCCTGCGCCCTTCCCGGGGCATCGCGCCAGGCACCTGCTCAGGTGGAGCGGCACCTGCCGGAGGACCGAACGCTGAGGAGAGGGAGCGAGCGGCAGGGTCGACTGGCAGCGGGATGCCCAGCTAGCCACAGACACCCGAAGTCGAGCCTCCGCTGCGCCCCCTCTAATTCTCAGAGAAGGGAGGAGGTGGGGACGTTGTAGGCCTGCCCTCGCTCCCCACCCTCCCCCGTGCGCACCTCCACCTGCCGAGGAGACTGCGCTGGCTCCACGGTGCTGGCCCAGGGAGGGGGCGCCTAGCGCTCGGGGAAGGTAGGGACCCGCCCTGGCCGCCCCGATCCCGGGAGCTCCGGCGGTGCGCGGGCGGGGGTCCCCAGCGCCGGCTGGCCGCTGGGCGGCTGCGAACGCAGGTGCGCCTACCTGCACAGCGTCGCTGGCCATGTCCACACGCAGCCCGCCAGGGGTCCCCGCGCGGAGGGAGGGGCGCTGAGAGGAGCGCGCGTGCGCCCCGCGCGGGGCGGGGCGGGGGGCGGACGCGGCGCGACGCCCCCCCCAAGGCGCAGGGCCGGCTCCGGCCTGCTCGGCTCGGGCAGCGCCTGGCCTGGCCGCCGAGTCCACGCGCCGCGCCCTCCGGCCCCAGCGGCCGCCGGGCCCGGTCACGTGACCGCCGAGGTCGGCGCCTGGGGAGGGGGCGGGGCGGAGGGGGCGGGGCTCCCGGCGGCCCCCGGGGCTACAGGGTCCTGGCAGCCGTGCGCCCCCCTCCGGAGCGGAAGCTGCCGGGTTGGTTTCCCTCGTCTTTGCTTCTTTCGGATTTCTCCCTTTTCCCACGGGTCACCCGATTGAGCGCGCGGGAACCCAGAGGAAAAGAGGGAGCCACGTTAAAGTGGGGAGTGGTGGAGGTCTTTGGACCTCCCTGGACCTCCTCTCAAAAAAACAAAAACAGCTCAGTTTTTCCCTGGGTTTGCAAGTTCAGGCTTTCTTAGAACGGACTGTCATTCAAGGGCACCGGAGCTTCCCCACAGGCTGGAGACAAGCTCTGAGCAGACTTGTGTTCAAATTCCAGCACCCTATGCCTTGGGGGAGTCCCCCAAACATAACAGCCCCCTATCTTAAAAAAAAATGAGAGAGAGAGAAGGATTGACCTACCCACCCTTGGAGGTGTTGACAAAGTGAAATGAGACAATGCATGCCAAGTGCTGTGAACACAGAAAGCGCTGGACAAAGGTTAGCTGCTGTGATTTTTAGTGTTTTTGCAGTTGTTATGTAAAGAGATTTGACCCCTAAATCCGTCACGGACTCGCTGTGGGCCCTGTAGCGTCTGATCCTCAGTTTTCGCCTCTGTAAGATGGGGACATGCTTCTTCTTCGGCGCTGCTACGTGCAGGTGGCGCTCCACCGTGCAGACTCGTGCCCGGTCGGAGGCGGAAGGTGAAGACCTCTGAGGAGCTTCTCCATGGTCTCCGGAGTCCCTGGAGCATTCAGCCTGGCTCGTGGCAGACCGGGCACTCCCTTTCAAACCCGGTGACTGAACCAAGCTGCGGTCCCTTGGGCGCGGGGCAGAGAGCGCTCCTCCGCCTTGGCGCCCTCCTGGGACCCTCCAGAGCGCGGGAGGCTACCGTGGTTACCCGCAGCTTTACATAGTATACGCGGTCCCAGAGATCGGGGCGGGGTGTTTTCTCTCTCCCTTTGGGCGACTCCTTGAGGCTGGGTAGCGGAGAAGGCAATGGCACCCCACTCCAGTACTCTTGCCTGGAAAATTCATGGACGGAGGAGCCTGGCAGGCTGCAGTCCATGGGGTCGCTAAGAGTCGGACAGGACTGAGCGACTTCACTTTCACTTTTCACTTTCATAGGCTGCAGTCCATGGGGTCGCTAAGAGTCGGACACGACTGAGCGACTTCACTTTCACTTTTCACTTTCATGCATTGGAGAAGGAAATGGCAACCCACTCCAGTGTTCTTGCCTGGAGAATCCCAGGGACGGAGGAGCCTGGTGGGCTGCCGTCTCTGGGGTCGCACAGAGTTGGACACGACTGAAGAGACTTAGCAGCAGCAGCAGCAGCAGCAGGTGTTATCTTGAATGCTGTGAATTTCTTCTAATGCTCCCCAAGTCCTCTGCCCCTGAGGCATACCACTGACTCCTTAAAAAACATGATTCCCATTTTTAACTACTAATAGAATACATATTAATTTAATATTTCATTCACTAAAGGAATTGATAATTTCTGTACTCAAATCTGTTTTCTGTCATTCCTTAAGTAATTGATAATTATTTGAACAAGTATGCAAGGCATCTTCTATATTCTAGGCTCTCTGCTAGAGTAAATTTTGAAATAAAGTCACTTAGACTTGGTTCTTGACTTCAGGAGGATCGAGGTCTTTAACGTTTTCCTGTAAATCATGCCTATAAACATGAGAACTGTTTTCTTTTTCTTTGAGCTTTACTGATGGATACCTGGCTCTTTGACAGAGTGGGGGTATGTCTGGTGGGCCAGCTACCACAGGTGGTGGTGGTGGTGGTGAACAGAAAAAGAGGAAGAGGAGGAAGAGAAATTATACCAATCTACAACACGCCCACTTCCCCGCTCCACGGTCTCCACAAGTCCCTCTTCATCATCGTTCACCTGGACCAGTGCAATCGCCTCCTGCCAGCTCCCTGCGTTCCTCCCTTGACCTCATAGTCTCTTTTCCCCACAACAACCCAGGGATGCCTAGGAATGTCTAAGTCAGGTAATGTCCCACCTCTGCCTAGATCCCTCTTTGACTCCCAGCTTCCCCAGAGGAAAAGCCGAAGTCCTACCAGCAGCCCACAAGGCCCTTCACCTTCCTTCGCTCCTCTTCTCCCACCGCTTCCCCTTGCTCACTCTTTGCAGCCACACCTGTTTCCTGGCAGTTCCTCAAATATTTATCCATTGAATTAAAGAAACCTTTGAGCCAGCTCTTTTGCTTTTGATTTAAATGTGAGGAAACTCAGGCCCCTCACCCTCAATGAGCTTCCCAGGTGGTGCTAGTAGGAAAGAACCCGACTATCAATGCAGTAGACACAAGAGACGCAGGTTCCATGCTTGGGTCAGAAAGATCCCCTGGAGGAGGGTATGGCCACCCATTCCAGTATCCTTGCCTGGAGAATCCCAGGGACAGAGGAGTGGGGAGAGGGGACTACAGTCCACAAGGTCATGAAGAATCAGACATGACTGAAGCAACTTAGCACCAGTTATAAAGTCAAGATATTTATGGTCCTTGCTGCGTCTTCCTCTAATTCTCCAGCCCACCCATTTTACAGATGGGGATGATGGGGCCAAGCAAGGCTGAGAGCCAGTCCACCACATTATCCAGGGAAGGGCCCTCTGCTACCTGACAGGTTTCCAGGCTCCTTCCCTGGATAGAGCTGGGGAACCCTGCCAAAGTTCCACTCCAACCTTCTGGCATTCATTTACTCAGTGAATATTTATCAGCAACCACTGGGGACTTCGAGCACTGGAAACAAAATTTCACTCTGGGCTTGAAACAGGGACACCAAGGACTTATTGTATAAACTCAGCCAAACGTGATAACTGCACCAACACTTTCCTGGGCCTCCTCTGGCCTCTTTCCAGTCCTCTCCAGGGCTTTAGAAGCCCTAAATCACCCCCACCATAACCCACCTCTGCCTGCTGGAAAGCCTGTTTTTGGCACTCTGGAGCTCTTAGGAAAAACACCACTCCTCATCTGGCCGACAAGGTAGGCCAGTCCAGCCTCTGCCCACCCATCCAGCCACATTCCCCTCCACTTCCCTCACCCCTGTCTAACAAAACTGGCCTTCTCCCCGTTCCTCAAATATTCTCACCTTACTTCCAACCACAGGGCCTTTGCACTGGCTGTTCCCCAGTCTGTAATGCCCTTCCCTCACATCTCCCCAAGGCTGGCCTCTTCTGACCATTTAGGTCTCTGTTTGTATGTCATCTCCTCTGAGAAATCTTTCCAGAGCACCTCCATAGCCTGTCATCTCTGGCCCATGGCTCTGTTTTTGTTTTTTTTTTTAAGATTTTTTTTTTTTAATGTGGACCATTTTAAAGTCTTTGTTGAATTTGTTACAATACTGCTTCTGTTTTATGTTTTGTTTTTTTGGCCACCAGGCATGTGGGATGTTAGCTGCCTGATCATACCCACAACGCCCTGCGTTGGAAGGTGAAGTCTTAACTGCTGAACCGCCAGGGAAGCCCATTTTCTTTCTTTTCAATATCACTTGTCCCTGAAATTTCCCAGTAACTGGCATAAGCTCCCTCAGTCTTTGTGGAAGGAGTAAATGCACTGAGTGTGAGCTGTCAGGAGAAAGGTAACCCAGCCAGTGAATGCCTTGGGAGGACAGCTGCCCCACTGTAGAGGAGGCAGAACGGCTGGCACTAAGGGACAAATTAGGAAATTGCCAAATAGAGAAGAAAAGGGTGTGTGGTGGAAGGAAAAGCGGAAGCAAAAAGGCCCAGAGGTGGGTGAGGTAGAACCTGGTATATCCTTCTTCCTCTCCCCTCGTCTCCCACCCACATCCCCTCACTCATTCCACTCTGGCTGCATAGCCTCCTCACCGTGCTGATTCTTACCTCAGGGCCTTTGCACTGGCTGTTCTCACGGCCTGCAATGCCTTTCCTTCTCGTCTTGGCATTCTCGCTTTCTCACTTCATCTCCATCTTTGTCTAAATGTCACCTTCTTAAAGAAGTCTTCCCTGACTGCATCTCCACCCGGAACTAGGCCCACCCCATCTCTACCAAACTTCACCCCTCACATACTTTTTCATCCTTGCAAATTTTAATAAATTTGACGACTATATTCTTTCTTGTCAGACTTTACCAGGAAGATGTCAGTTCCCAGAGGGCAGGAGGGGCTTCCCTAGTGGCTCAGTGATAAAGAATCCACCTGCCAAGCAGGAGACATGGGTTCGATCCCTGGGTCGGGAAGATCCTCTGGAAGAGGAAATGGCAACCCACTCCAGTATTCTTGACTGCAGAATCCCATGAATAGGGGAGCCTGGCGGCTACTGTCCACGGGGTCGCAAAGAGTCGGGCACAACCTAGAGACTAAACAACAGCAAAATAGGATAGGGATTTTTGTCTTGTTCGCTGCTGGGTCTCTGGCTCCTTGCTGTTCTTCAGTCCCTAAGTGGGGATTGACTCTTTGTGAACCCATGGACTGCAGCACCCCAGGCTTCCCTGTCCTTCATCATCTCCTGGAGTTTGTTCAAACTCATGTCCATTGAGTTAGTGATGCCATCCAATCATTTCATTCTCTGTTGTCCCCTTCTCCTCCTGCCTTCAATCTTTCCCAGCATCAGGGTCTTTTCCAGTGAGACGGCTCTTCCCATCAGGTGGCCAAAGTATTGGAGCTTCAGCTTCAGCATCAGTCCTTCCAATGAATATCAGGGTTGATTTCCTTTAGGATGGACTGGTTTGATCTCCTTGCAGTCCAAGGGACTCTCAAGAGTCTTCTCCAGCACCACAGTTCGAAAGCATCAATTCTTTGGCATTCACCCTTCTTTATGGTCCAACTTTCACATCTGTACATGACTACTCTTGCTCCTAGAACAGGGATTAGCACACAGAAGTTACTCAAAAAACAGCTGTTGGATGAAAAGATGAACAAACCAGGTATCATGAAAGCATGGCTGGAGTTGGGTGGGTTTTTTTTTTTACTGATGAACCTGGAGTAGAGAAAACACTCCAGATGTTGCCCATAGTGGGAGTGGAATGTAGACCTGACCCTGAGGACTGTGGGGACTACTGGTAGATTCTTAGCAGGGGAGGAACTGAATAAGGATTATTTCTCAAAAGATAAGGCTCTTTGCAAAGCAAGTCTTCACCAGCGGGGGAGGGTAGGGGGCCTGAGAAAAGAAATGGGAGTAGATTTATTTGCCACCAGAAGAACTACACATATCAACAAGGCTAAACTCAAAAACATCATGTGGAGGGAGGGGACAAAGAAGCAAGGTTGAAAAATGATAGTTTGCTATTATTCATATAACTTACAAAAAAATCCAGAAAGGGGTATTATGTATCAAGTTTGTGGAGCAGTTCAGAGTAGTGGGCAGTATGCCTGGCATCCTGGCTGAGGTTTGCCAGGCTGCATGCGTGCTAAGTTGCTTCAGTTGCATCCGAGTTTTTGTGACCCTGTGGACTGTAGCCAGCCAGGCTCCTCTGTCCGTGGGATTCTCCAGGCCAGAATACTGGAGTGGGTTGCTATTCACTTCTCCAGGGGAGCTTCCCTACCCAGGGATCGAACTCACATCTCTCATGTCTCCTGCACTGGCAGGCGTATTCTTTAGCACTGGTGCCACCTGGGAAGCCATCTGGGTCCAAATTCTGGCACCACGGCACAGAGACGGTGAGACCTGGGGCAAGTTTCTTTTTTTTTTTTTTTAGTATTTTTATTTATTGAATGAATTTATTTGGCTGTACCAGGTCTTAGTTGTGGCATATAGAATCTTAGTTCCCTGACCAGATCGAGCCCAGGCACTCTGCACTGGGAGCATGGAGTCCTAGCCACTCAGCCACCAGGGAAGTCCCTGGGAAAGTATCTTCACTGCTCTGAGCCTCAGTTTCTTCATCTGTAAAAAGAGATGATCATAGTGCCATCTCCCTCATAGGGTTGCTGGGAAGCTTAAATGAATTAATTCTCATAAAGCTTAGAATGCGTGTGCATGCTCAGCTGCTCAGTCGTGTCCAACTCTTGGCATCTCCATGGACTGTAGTCCACCAGGCTTTTCAGGCAAGAATACTGGAGTGGGTTGCCACTCCAACTTCAAAAGCACGGAATAGGGCTGCAGTGATTGTTCAGTTATTTTTACTGAGGCTGTTTCTGTAGTGGGGGAAGGGAATGGAGTTGGGGATGTGAATAGACGTGACTTCCACTTTAACAATAATGTTATGTCTTTTACTTTAAATTATCATTTTGATTGAGGTGCAACTTACATATGGTAAAGTACACAGATCTTTTGGCATGCAGCAATATGAATTTGTATATATGCACCTACTCCTGTGGCCCCTACTCCCCTGTTGCATAAATTTTACTTGTGCCCTTTCCCTGGAAAGCTCCTCATGTAGATTCTATGTAAATTAACTTTACCTGTTCTTGAGCTTCATACTTCATGGAATCATTTTATGATTTTTAAAAATGGCTGGACTCCTTTTCTCTCTCTTTTTTTTTTTAATATGGACTAAAGTTTACTTTGCCGACTAAGGTCCATCAAGTCAAGGCTATGATTTTTCCAGTAGTCATGTACGGATGTGAGAGTTGGACTGTGAAGAAGGCTGAGCGCCGAAGAATTGATGCTTTTGAACTGTGGGGTTGGAGAAGACTCTTGAGAGTCCCTTGGACTGCAAGAAGATCCAACCAGTCCATTCTGAAGGAGATCAGCCCTGGGATTTCTTTGGAAGGAATGATGCTAAAGCTGAAACTCCAGTACTTTGGCCACCTCATGCAAAAGAGTTGACTCATTGGAAAAGACTTTGATGCTGGGAGGGATTGGGGGCAGGAGGAGAAGGGGACGACCGAGGATGAGATGGCTGGATGGCATCACGGACTCAATGGACGTGAGTCTGAGTGAACTCCGGGAGTTGGTGATGGACAGGGAGGCCTGGCGTGCTGCGATTCATGGGGTCGCAAAGAGTCGGACACAACTGAGAAACTGAACTGACTGAACTGAAAGTCTTTATTGAATTTGTTACAATATTGTTTCTGTTTTATGTTTTGGCTTTTTGGCCACAGCGTGTGGGATCTTAGCTCCCAAAGCAGGGATTGAACCCACACTCCCTGCATTGGAAGGTGAAGTCTTAACCAACGGACCACCAGGGAAGTCCCCAAATGTCTGGATTCTTTCCCTTAATATTTATTTTGTTTTCTGTTAATGTAAAATTCACCCTTTTAAAGTGTACAATCCAACGTACACTGGATTGTACAGTGTACAGTGTATGTTTCCAAAGAACGTGATGTTTTTAATATTTATCCATCATGTTGTGGATATCAATCATTCATTCCTTTTTATTTCTAGTGGTATTCCATGGTGTGAATGGACCACAGTTTCTCTCTTCATTCATTTGTTGATGGACATTTGGGTTGTTTCCAGTCTGGATCTGTTATGTATAAAGATAACTTTTTGACCACACCGTGCAGCGTGTGGGAACTTAGTTCCTGGACCAGGGATCAAGCCCACACCCCCTGCCTTGGAAGCATGGAGTCTTACCCACTGAACCACTAGGGAAAGTGAAAAAGTAAAAATGAAGTTGTTCAGTCATGTCTGACTCATTGCGACCCCATGGACTGTAGCCTACCAGGCTCCTCAGTCCATGGGATTTTCCAGGCCAGAATATTGGAGTGGGTTGCCATTTCCTTCTCCAGGGGATCTTCCTGACTCAGGGATCGAGCCCGGGTCTCTGGCATTGTAGGCAGACGCTTTACCATCTGAGCTACCAGGGATTGCACTGAACCACCAGGGAAGTCCTGTTCATATATTTTTGTGGACAAAAAAAAAAAAAAAATGTTTCCTTGGACTTCTCTGGTGGTGCAATGGATAAGAATTCACTTGCCAATGCAGGGGACACGGGTTCAACCTCTGCTCTGGGAAGATTCCACATGCCAAGTAGCAACTGCATCTGTGCGCCTTAACTACTGAGTCCATGCTCTAGAGCCCACGAGCCGCAGTTACTGAAACCTGCACGCTCTAAGACCCGAAAGACACAACTAGTGATCTTCTAATCAGAAGCTCCTGTGCTGCAGCTCCTGAAGCTCCTAGAGCCTGTGCTCGGAAACAAGAGAGACCACCGCAACGAGAAGCCTGCACACACCAACTAGAGAGCAGACCCCACTTCCCGCAACTAGAGAAAGTCTGCGTGCAGCAGTGAAGATCCAGTGCAGTCAAAAATCGAAAAACTAATGTGTGTATATGTCAAAAAAATTTTTTTAATGTTTCGTTGATTGTTATGAGGACTGCTTAGTCATGACATAGGTGCCTGTTCAACGCAATGTGTCTGATTGGAGATGATTTTTTTTCTGTCTTCGGGGGGTGGGGGTGGACATTAGCAATGTCTGGAGGCATTTTTGGTTTGGAGACATTGAGGCACGGGTGTTACTGGCATCGAGAAGCCAAGAATGATCCTAAACATCCTACAAGGCATGGGATGGCTCCCACTGCAAAGAAGGATCTGGCTCAGATGTCAAGAGTGCTGGGCTCGAGGTTCCCTAGTTAATCTTATTACAAACTGCCAAATCATTTTCTGAAGTGGTCTTCTCATTTCTGGTTCCCCCACAGCCTCTCCTCCAACCTCGGTACTGTAAGTCTTTTCCTTTTTAGCCATTTGGGTGGGTGTTTAAAAATCTTTCCTATCTTAAAATAATTCTTAAATGAATCAGGCCAATATGACAAACGTGAACATTTTTTCATCTTGGGTGGTGAATATACTTTAGCTGGCTCTAATCTTTTCTGGATTTAAAGTTTGTAGGATTTTTTTTTCTTTTTTTTTTTAAATTTTTTATTTGAACTCCCAAACATGAACCCCTCCCCCACCTCCCACCCCACATCATCCCTCCGGATCATCCCCATGCACCAGCCCCAAGCATCCTGCATCCTGCATTGAACACAGACTGGCGATTCGTTTCTTACATAATAGTATACATATTTCAATGCTATTCTCCCAAATCATCCCACCCTCTACCTCTCCCTCTCCCTCAGAGTCCAAAAATCCACTCTACACATCTGTATCTCTTTTACTGTCTTGCATATAGGGTCCTCATTACCATCTTTCTAAATTCCATATATATGTGTCAGTATACTGTATCGGTGTTTTTCTTTCTGGCTTACTTCACTCTGTATAATCGGTTCCAGTTTCATCCATCTCATTAGAACTGATTCAAATGTATTCTTTTTAATGGCTGAGTAATACTCCATTGTGTATATGTACCACAGCTTTCTTATCCATTCATCTGCTGATGGACATCTAGGTTGTTTCCATGTCCTGGCTATTATAAACAGTGCTGCGATGAACATTGGGGTACATGTGTCTCTTTCTATTCTGGTTTCCTCGGTGTGTATGCCCAGCAGTGGGATTGCTGGGTCATAAGGCAGTTCTATTTGCAATTTCTTAAGGAATCTCCACACTGTTCTCCATAGTGGCTGTACTAGTTTGCATTCCCACCAACAGTGTAAGAGGGTTCCCTTTTCTCCACACCCTCTCCAGCATTTATTGCTTGCAGACTTTTGGATCGCAGCCATTCTGACTGGTGTGAAGTGGTACCTCATTGTGGTCTTGATTTGCATTTCTCTGACAATGAGTGACGTTGAGCATCTTTTCATGTGTTTGTTAGCCATCCATATGTCTTCTTTGGGTATGGCAAAACCAATACAGTATTGTAAGGAAGGAAGGAAGGAAGGTGAAGTCGCTCAGTCGTGTCCGACTCTTTGCGACCCCGTGGACTGTAACCTACTAGGCTTCTCTGTCCACAGGATTCTCCAGGCAAGAATACTGGAGTGGATTGCCATTTCCTTCTCCAGGGGATCTTCCCGACCCAGGGATCGAACCCAGGTCTCCCACATTGGAGGCAGACGCTTTAACCTCTGAGCCACCAAAGTAAAGTAAAATTAAAATAAATAAATAAAAGAAAAACCTTTCCTTGAAAAAAATAAAAAAACAAGACCCTCAGGGGAACCACATTCCTAAGAGAGATCACCCAGTCTAAAGAGAAAAAAACATGTTCACAAAAAGACTTGCTCAGTATTGGTTACAGCAAACTGATTAATGCAGGCAATAGCTGGAAACAGGCCAAGTATCATACACCAAAAAAAAAAAAGGCAATAACATTTTGACATGTTCATTTTAGACATATTCAATGGTTTACTACTTAGTAATTTAAAGGAATATACAAGTTACTGATATGCTCAACATAGGTCAACATTTAGAGACAAAGGAATATTATAAAATCCAAATCATAGGAGAAAAACAAAATCGGTGGTGATAGAAATGAAAAATGATTGCCTCTGCTAAAATGAATATATGGTAGAGAAAGGGACATTCACAAGTAGTGACAACATTCTAACTCACTTTGAGTGATAGTACAGATGTGTATACAGTTATCAAAACTCATCAAATTGAAACTAAAACCTGACTTCATGACATGTAAATCATAAATCTCTTTTTTTAAGTAAAACAGAAAAGAAAATGTTAATAAAAACGAATCATATATATTGCCCCACACATATTTGACTTAAGCAATCACTGTACTGTGTATGTTATCAAGGTTTAAAACCAGTCACTTGCTAACTTTTACATTAATGTATATATTTTACATTCCTTAAATGTTCTTTTATGTCATTTACATTTGGGTGATGGAACAGAAACTTATGGGTATGTTTATTATACTTTGTGCTTTACAGATCATTTATAGTTATTTTCTCATCTAATCATTAATATCTCTCTGAGGTATCAATGTGTTTATTTTATTCTTAAGAAATTAAAAGTTGAAAAATTTCTCCAAGACCAAAAAAATATTAACTGGCAGAACAGAACTTTAGTACTTAGCTTCTAACTCTAAAACTCTGCCAATACGTTATGTTTTATATACCTGTTCTTTATAACTATGGCTACCACAGACCATATCCTGAATTTATTCCACTACTAAACTATATGCGATTGTGTTTCTACAGCAGACTTGTTTCTAGTTTGTCTTGCCCTTCTCTCAATCATCTTTATCTGCCTATTTTCAAAGAGGAACAAAATGTTAAGACAATGAGAATGTTATATTGTAAATGAAATTGTACAACAGCTTCCACCCAGGGGAGGGATCTGAAGTGCATGCATAGGTATGAAGAACTAAAACAAAATAACATTCTAAAGACTAATATATAAGAATGATAGCTGCAATCTATGTCATTTGAATTCTCAAATCAGTGATGTACAGTGAATAATCATTACAAGAAGTTCTCATTGCAGTGTTAGCAATCAGAAGTTGAACTTAAATATTTTACAATATATATAATTCAAGAGGTGGAGATGATGATAGTATTTCTTGTCTAATGAATAGCTTTCACCTTCAGCCTAGGACAAGAGTGACAAATAGGTTTCTGTTTACATGCCAACTCCCATAAATGCTCAAGGTGGCTGCCTGAATTACAGTGATGAGAAGGAGTCATAATCTTTGACTGGGCTTCATGAAAGTGTCATTAAATGGGCTTAGGATGGGAAAGTGGTACCCATCTCCCAAAACAAAAAAACACTTTTGTAACATTTCTTGACTGTGAAGTGAAAGTTGCTCAGTAATGTCCCTCTTCGTGAACCCTTGAACTATACAGTCCATGGAATTCTCCAGGCCAGAATACTGAAGTGGGTGGCCATTCCCCTTTCCAGGGGATCTTCCCAACTCAGGGATCAAACCCAGTTCTCCCGCATTGCAGGCAGACTCTTTACCAGCTAAGGCACCAGGGAAGCAAGAATAATTCCATTCTGTGAAGACAGCTTTAGGAAAACAGCCCTCCCCTTTTCTTGATTTTTTTCTGGGCTTTCCCCTAGCTATCAGTTCAGTTCAGTTGCTCAGTCGTGTCCAACTCTTTGCGACCCCATGTATCGCAGCACGCCAGGCCTCCCTGTTCATCACCACCTCCCAGAGTTCACTCAGACTCACATCCATCGAGTCCATGATGCCATCCAGCCATCTCATCCTCGGTTGTCCCCTTCTCCTCCCGCCCCCAATCCCTCCCAGCATCAGAGTCTTTTCCAATGAGTCAACTCTTCTCATGAGGTGGCCAAAGTACTGGAGTTTCAGCTTTAGCATCATTCCTTCCAAAGAAATCCCAGGGTTGATCTCCTTCAGAATGGACTGGTTGGATCTCCTTGCAGTCCAAGGGACTCTCAAGAGTCTTCTCCAACNGTACTGGAGTTTCAGCTTTAGCATCATTCCTTCCAAAGAAATCCCAGGGTTGATCTCCTTCAGAATGGACTGGTTGGATCTCCTTGCAGTCCAAGGGACTCTCAAGAGTCTTCTCCAACACCACAGTTCAAAAGCATCAATTCTTTGGCACTCAGCTTTCTTCACAGTCCAACTCTCACAACCATAGCCTTGACTAGATGGACCTTAGTCAGCAAAGTAATGTCTCTGGTTTTGAATATACTATCTAGGTTGGTCACAACTTTTCTTCCAAGGAATAAGCATCTTTTAATATATATCACTAAAGTGAAGTCGCTCAGTCATGTCCAACTCTTTGTGACTCCATGGACTGTAGCCCACCAGGTTCCTCCATCCATGGAATTTTCCAGGCAAGAGTACTGGAGTGGGTTGCCATTTCCTTCTCCAGGGGATCTTCCTGACCCAGGGACTGAACCCAGGTCTCCTGTTTTGCAGGCAGATGCTTTACTGTCTGAGCCACCAGAGAAGCCCATATATAAGAGCCAAACAATTGTAAATTAAGTATTTTAAGTGTAAAAAAAAAATGAGAGAATTTCAGGATAGACAATATACATAGCTATACACTGATAGACGCTAGGGAGTGCCAAGATGTAATGTCAAGACTTGTCCAGTTGAGGTTAAGACCTCCCTGGAATTCTCTTGTTATAATAGCTGCATCACACAGAAGTATCTTTTATAAGCAAATATCTTATTCATTCCCCTGAACCTCTCTATCTTCTCATCCAAGAAGCTTTCTTTAGTTCTATCTTAGCTCTACAGGCATACCTTGGAGATATTATTCCAGACCATTGCAATAAAGCTAATACAGAAATAAAGTGAGTCATATGGATTTGTGGCTTCCCAGTACATTAAAAGTTATATTTATACTATAGTAGTCTATTAAGTGTATAATAGTATCATGTCTAAAAACAATGTACATATCTTAATTGGAAAAAACTTTACTGCTGAAAAATGCTAACCATCTGAGCCTTCAATAAAGCTTTTATATTTTTGTTGTAGAGAAACTTGTATCAATGTTGATGGCTCCTGACTGATCAAAGTGATGCTTGCTGAGGATTGGATAATTTCTTAAAATAAGACAACAAAAAAGTTTTCCATATTGATTAAATCTTCCTCTCACAATTTCTCTCTACTTGAAATGCTCTTTCATAACATCTTACCCACAACAGAATCTTTCTTTTTTCAAAATTAGATTCAAGCCCTGTTATTGCTTGATCAACTAAATTTATGTAATATTCTAAACTCTTGTTGTAATTTCAATGGTCTTCATAGCATCTTTACCAGGAATAGATTTCATCTCCAGAAACCACTTTCTTTGCTCATCCATAACTACTCCTTATCAGGTAAGTTTTCATCATTAGATTGCAGCAATTCTGTCACATTTAAGACTCCACTTCTAATTTTAGTTATCTTGTTATTTCCACAATACTATAAGTAATCCCACCTGCAATTACTTATACCCCTGAAGTCTTGAACCTCTCAAAGTCATCTGGGAGAGTTGGAATCTATGTCTTCCAAATTCCTGCTAATGTTGATATTTTGATCCCTCCCCATGAATCACATATGTTCTGAATGGCATTTAGAATGGTGAATTCTTTCCAGAAGGTTTTCAGTTTACTTTGCCCAGATCCATAAGAGGAATCATTATCTATGGCAGCCATAGCCTTACATAATGTCTTTCTTAAATAATAAGACTTCATAGTTGAAATTACTTCTTGATCTATGGGCTGCAGAATGGATGTTGCATTAGCAGGCATGGAAACAACATTAATCTTGTCATACATCTCTATCAGAGTGCTTGGATGACCAGATGCATTATCAATGAGCACTCTGAAAGGAATATATATATTTTTTTCTGAGCAGTATGTCTTCACAGTGGGCTTAAAATATTCAGTAAATAAACCATGTTGTGAACAGATGTGTTGTCATCCAGACTTTGTTGCTTCATTGATAGAATACACTCTGTAGAGAAAGAGTAAATTGAATATAATTCTTAAGTGTCCTAGGATTTTTTGGAATGTTAAATAAACTTTGGCTTCAACACAAAGTCACCAGCTGCATGGGACCCTAACAAAAGAGTGAACCTGTCCTTTAAAGCTTTGAGGCTTCCCTGGTGACTCAGATGCAATGCAAGAGACCCATGTTTGACCCCTGGGCTGGGAAGATCTCCTGAAGAAAGGAATGGCAATCCACTCCAGTATTCTTGCCTGAAGAATCCCATGGACAGAGGAGCCTGGCAGGCTACCGTCTATGAGGTCACAAAAGTTGGACACAACTGAGCCAAGAACACTTAAAGCTTTGAAGCGAGGCATTGAGTTTGCCTTTCTAGCTATCCAAGCCCTAGGTGGCATCTTCTTTCAATAGAAGGCTGTTGCATTGCAATGAAAATCTGTTGTATAGTGTGGCCACCTCCATTAATGATCTTAGCTAGATCTTCTGGATAGCTTGCTGTAGCCTCTACACCAGCACTTGCTGATTCACCTTGCACCTCTATGTTACAGAGATGGTTTCTTTCCGTAAAACTCATGAACCAATTTTTGCTAGTTTCAGACTTCTTCTGCAGCCTTTTATTTTCACCTCTCTCAGCCTTCATAGAATCGGATAGGGCCTTTCTTTGGATTAGGGCTTTCCTGGTGGCTCAGCAGTAAAGGATCCATCTGTAATGTAGCAGATGGTGGTTCGATTTCTTGGTTGGAAAGATGCCCTGGAGGAGAGCATGACAACCCAGTCCAGCGTTCTTGCCTGGAGAATCCCATAGACAGAAGGGCCTGGTGGGCTACAGTCCATGGGGTTGCAAAGAGTTGGACATAACTGAGCAACCTAGCACTCACCCCATTCCTCTGGATTAGGTTTTTGGTTTAAGGGAATGTTGTGGCTGGTTGTTTGATCTTCTGCCCAGATGACTAAAACTTTCTCTGTGTCAGCCATGAGACTATTTTGCTTTTTTATTATTCATGTGTTCACTGGAGTAGCACTTTTTAATTTCCTTCAATGACTTTTCCTTTGCATTCATAACTTGGCTAACTGATACGTGAGGTACATGAGGCCTAACTGATACATGAGGCACATGAAGCCTAACTTTTGACCTTTTTAGGATTTTGATATGCCTTCCTCACTAAGTTTAATCATTTCTAGCTTTTTATTTCAAAAGAGATACATACAAGTCTTCCTTTCACTTGAAAACTTAGAGGCCATTGCAGGATTTTTAATTGGTCTAATTTTAATATTGCTATGTCCCAGAGAGTAGTGAGGCCCTAGGAAAGTGAGCAAGAGAAGAAACACGCCAGTTGGCAAAGTAGTCAGAACACCTATATTTATCAACTGTTTGCTGCTATATATGGGTGTGGTTCATGGCTTACCAGAACCATTATAATAGTAACATCAAAGATCACTCATTGCTTATAGATTACCATTACTAATGTAATCATAATTAAAATGTTTGAAATATTCCAAGAATTAACAAAATCTGACACAGAGCAAATTGAAAAGTAAGCAAAAGCTGTTGGAAGAATGGTCCCCATAGACTTGCTCCCTGTAGGTTTGCCACAAACCTTCGATCTATAAAACCTGTAAAGTGCAACAAGTTAAAGCATAATAAAACAAATATGCCTGCACTTTCTAATGATAGTAAAAATACCTTAAATAAGTATGGTATTTTACAATTTATGAAACACTTTAAATTCTTTCCTGATATCTAATTCTTTAAACAGTTTTAGAGGGTAGCTTAATGTTACTCACATTTCTTAATAAGAAAAAATAAAGACAGAAAAAACTACAAGTCATTAACTTCAGAATGATTCTGGATTTCAGCTCCCTGATTTTCAACTCTTTAATTCTCATCCCCAACCAAGAAGCATGTACATAAATATATCATATACATAGTGTTTGCAAATATAGAGCAACAAAGATATTCAGCAATAAGCTGGAATATATGCTGAAAATACTGAGATAACCTTAACATAATGCTCCATGGTAGGCATTGTTCTGCTCTTTCAATAACCTGTGTAATGAAATTACTGACCCCAGTTGGTTTAGCTTCATGATTCCTAAAATAAAGCATGATCTTAGAATACTAACCATATTTTCAAGGAAAGGTAATGATTATTCTGATCCCTCATTACATGCCCTGCAATGTAGGATATAAGAGATCTAATGTCAGAACAATCAATTGAAGTGTAAAACTGTATTGAGCTTTAGAGAACTGATTTAAGAGATTTTTCTACTCTATAGATTAAATATTTTTGCTGGCATGACTTGCACATCCAATTATAGATACTGCACATTTTGCATTTAACTTTGGACTGGGACTTCTCTGTTCTGTTTAAATATGCTCACTGTTTCCACAAAGACTTTCTGCAATGCAATGGTAATTTGAGGTAACTGCATCTGTAAAAATCAGGAAAACCTTTTTTTTTTTTCCTTCTGTTCATGGTAAGCTGTGTTCCTATTTTTCAGATGGGTTTGTGGGGATAAAAATGTTTTCCACATATAGTTTGTTCTTAACCATCTTTCCTTTTTAAAGAAGATGAGTAAAACAAATTAATAATTTTTAAGTTTAAATCCTTCTTTTCAATTAGAGAGAATAAAAATATATGACACTGCAGGATTTTTCAGAGAATTAAATAATATACCTAGTGAGAAATTATAAAAAATTACTGACCCCAGTTGGTTTAGCTTCATGATTCCTAAAATAAAGCATGATCTTAGAATACTAACCATATTTTCAAGGAAAGGTAATGATTATTCTGATCCCTCATTACATGCCCTGCAATGTAGGATATAAGAGATCTAATGTCAGAACAATCAATTGAAGTGTAAAACTGTATTGAGCTTTAGAGAACTGATTTAAGAGATTTTTCTACTCTATAGATTAAACATTTTTGCTGGCATGACTTGCACACCCAATTATAGATACTGCACATTTTGCATTTAACTTTGGACTGGGACTTCTCTGTTCTGTTTAAATATGCTCACTGTTTCCACAAAGACTTTCTGCAATGCAATGGTAATTTGAGGTAACTGCATCTGTAAAAATCAGGAAAACCTTTTTTTTTTTTCCTTCTGTTCATGGTAAGCTGTGTTCCTATTTTTCAGATGGGTTTGTGGGGATAAAAATGTTTTCCACATATAGTTTGTTCTTAACCATCTTTCCTTTTTAAAGAAGATGAGTAAAACAAATTAATAATTTTTAAGTTTAAATCCTTCTTTTCAATTAGAGAGAATAAAAATATATGACACTGCAGGATTTTTCAGAGAATTAAATAATATACTGAGTGAGAAATTATAAACTGTGAATTATAACAAAAATGTTCTTAACTTGATACCTAAGGGCACATTGTCACTATCAAAGCTGTCAGGGTCCATTGATAAATTTCAAGAAATTGAGAATAACTAGAATTATGTGAGAAGTTGATGAATGTGCACTTGTAATGTATCACATTTGAGCAGTTCCTTTTTGTGCCTCAGTACCTCTCTTAGTAAAAGAACTTCATCTTTCCAATTTTATAGATAAAGATATTAAGAGCAGACAACAAATTTATTTGAACAGGACTCTGGGATTCAGGACACAGTTTTCTTGATACCAACACTGTTGTCACTCCACTACACAGGACAAAACCATGGAACAGAAAGTAGATTTGAATCTATGTTTTGTGAAATTTCAAAGCAACAGAGAAATCCTCAGTTGTCTACAACGTATTCATATATGGATTTTAATGTTCTTTGTCATCATCTCCTTCCTTTCTCATATCTCATTTGAATAACAAACCAAGTAAGCAGAGGAAGCATTCAAATTCAAGTAGCCTGCACTCATTTGGAGAAGGAAATGGCAACCCACTCCAGTATTCTTGCCTGGAGAATCCCAGGGATGGGGGAGCCTGGTGGGCTGCCGTCTATGGGGTCACACAGAGTCGGGCACGACTGAAGTGACTTAGCAGCAGCAGCAGCAGCAGCAGAGCATGTTTATTTGCATTATGTAGTGTATATGTTGGAGAAGGCGATGGCACCCCACTCCAGTACTCTTGCCTGAAAAATCCCATGGACGGAAAAGCCTGGTAGGCTATAGTCCATGGGGTCGCGAAGAGTCGAAGACGACTCAGTGACCTCACTTTCACTTTTCACTTTCATGCATTGGAGAAAGAAATGGCAACCCACTCCAGTG
>SJYX01012035.1:8542-22635 GCA_006410675.1 Oreotragus oreotragus | reverse complement strand
CCCTGGGATTTCTTTGGAAGGAATGATGCTAAAGCTGAAACTCCAGTACTTTGGCCACCTCATGCGAAGAGTTGACTCATTGGAAAAGACTCTGATGCTGGGAGAGATTGGGGGCAGGAGGAGAAGGGGCGACCGAGGATGAGATGGCTAGATGGCATCACGGACTCGATGGACGTGAGTCTGAGTGAACTCCGGGAGATGGTGATGGACAGGGAGGCCTGGCGTGCTGCGATTCATGGGGTCGCAAAGAGTTGGACACGACTCAGAGACTGAACTGAACTGAACCAATGTTTAAACACCATGAGGTACATAAATATATAAAACATTGTTCTAACTCCAGCAGAAGCCTAGATCATAAGAAAATAATAAAGTTTAAAGGAAAATAACTGATTCTTACAGTTAAGTTGGAGAATAGTTTCATAAATGTGTTATTTGGCTCTTGAGTTAAGCCTTAAAATTGTAAATTTATATTGGAATATATACTGGAACAAGGAGAGAAAAATCATACTGTGTGTTTGTGGTCTATGATAAGATCCTGGTGCTGCTGCTAAGTCACTTCAGTCATGCCCGACTCTGTGTGACCCCATAGACGGCAGCCCACCAGGCTCCCCCATCCCTGGGATTCTCCAGGCAAGAATACTGGAGTGGGTTGCCATTTCCTTCTCCAATGCATGGAAGAGAAAAGTGAAAGTGAAGTCGCTCAGTCTGCCTGACTGTTAGCAACCCCATGGACTGCAGCCCACCAGGCTACTCCGTCCATTGGATTTTCCAGGCAAGAGTACTGGGGTGGGGTGCCATTGCCTTCCCCAATCCTAATTATTATTTTTTTTTTTTAAACTCATACACTACTTCCTGTATTACCTATCTGTTGCAGGAAGGGGGACCCCTTTCAAGGCCCCAAACTGAGCTCTTGTCTCAGACTCAGAAATGAATTGTCTGACAAAGCGAGAGATTTTATTGGGAAAGGGCACCCAGACGGAGAGCAGTAGGGAACCTGGGAGAACAGCTCTGTCATGTGGCTTGCAGTCTCAGGTTTTATGGTGATGAGATTCGTTTCCAGGTTGTCTTTGGCCAATCATTCTGACTCAGAGTCCTTCCTGGTGGTGCAAGCCTTGTTCAGCCAAGATGGATGCCTGAGTGAAGGATTCTGGGAGGTGGTCGGACATGTGGTATCTCCTTTTGACCTTCCCAAACTCTTCCAGTTGATGGAGGTTTATTAGTTCTGTGTTCTTTACCAGGACCTCCTGTTGCAAAACAACTCATGCAGATAGTTACTATGGTGCCTGGTCAGGCTGGGCGGTTTCAATCAGTGTGCTTCCCCTAACATATCCACTGACTACCTAAGTTGTTACCGACAGATGTCTCCACAGTTCTTTACCCTCAGCATATATCCTATTTTATCATCGCCTTCAAAATTTAAGCTCTTTCAGAGAGAGCAGCTGTCTTCTTCACTTTTGTACTCCCAGGTTATTATACCCATAAAACAATGCAGGCAGTCTACAAAAATTGGTTGAAATAGAGAAAATGAAATCCCAGAGCAAGCCCTGCACGAGGCTGAAGACTGCCTTTACTCCTCAGGGGGAGATTATATGTGGAAATATTCTGAGACTGAGTAGAGAAACATTCACTGAAGCAGTGAGTCATTTTCAGGAAAATATTTCTGTCTTTTGAAGAGCATTTGAACATAGCCCCTCTTGCTCACTAAAAATGCCACACATCCTCTGAAATGATGTACATAAATTGAGAAACATGAGTATTAATGCATCTATCTTTAGCAAATTCCTCTTTAGCAGTATGTTATTTATTGCCTGCTCAGAGTAAGTTTACAGATTTGAGAACTATACATAAGCAAGTGTTTAGTAAAATGATTTCCTCTTTATGTAGAATCTCACTAGGAAAATCCTTTTCCTCTATTTTGCCCCTGTGGAACATAACCTAAGCACGTGGTTTCTATAACATTAGGGACAGAATCACTTATCCTGGATGAAACTTTATAGGTAGTTAGGGAGCTAGGTTTACAGAGTTGTCATCTGTCTCACACCCTGTTAGCTAGAGTTTCAGGGCATGTCTCTGTCCTGACACCCTAGGAAAAGTGGAAGTGAAAGTGTTAGTAGCTTAGTCATGTGCAATTCTTTGTGAGCTCATGGACTGTGGCCCACCATGCTGTTCTGTCCATGGAATTTTCCAGGCAAGAATACTAGTGCATAGCTCTACCTCTTCTCTAGGGGATCTCCTTGACCCAGGGATCAAACCTGGGTCACCTTCATTGCAGGCAGTTTCTTTACCATCTGAGCCACCAGGGAAGAGCTATACAATCAAAAGAAAGTGAGAGTATTAGTCACTCAGTTGAATTTGACTCTTTGCAACCTCATGGTTTGTAGCCTGCCAGGCTCCTAGGCCACGGGATTCCCCAGGCAAGAATATTAGAGTGTGTTACCATTTCCTTCTCCAATACAATTCAGCATATGCTTAAATAACATTATAGAGAATCTTTTCCTACTGTTCATGGGGTTCTTGAGGCAAGAAGTGGTTTGCCGTTCCTTCTCTAGTGGACCACTTTTTGTCAGTTAGTGGAGGTGATGGAATTCCAGAGAAGCTATTTCACATCATAAAATACGATGGTGTGGAAGCGCTGCACTCAATATGCCAGCGAATTTGGAAAACTCAGCAGTCCCCATAGGACTGGAAAATGTCAGTCTTCATTCCAATCCCAAAGAAGGGAAATGCCAAAGAATGTTCAAGCTACAGTACAATTGCATTTATTTCACATTCTAGCAACATAATGCTCAAAATCCTTCAAGCTAGGCTTCAGCAATACATGAACCAAGAACTTCTAGATGTACAAGCTAGATTTAGAAAAGGCAGACAAATCAGAGATCAAGTTTCCAACATTCATTGGTTAATAGAGACAGCAAGGGGATTTCCAGAAAAACATCTATTTCTGCTTCATTGGTAATGTTAAAGCCTTTGACTGCGTGGCTCACAACAAACTGTGGAACCTTCTTAAAGAGATGGGAATACCAGAGCACCTTACCTGTTGAGAGGGTAACAGGAAGGAATGCCAGAGGTCTCCAAATGGAGGAAATAGGCTGCAAGTGTCAGACGATTTTTCATCCCTCTCTTTAGCAGGAAGAAACAAACTACAAGTGTCAGATTTTTTCCCTTCTCTATACAAAATTAAAAGGAGGTTTCTTTTAAAATTCTGTGTTGTCATGAGGATGCCTAACCGCACCTGAACTTAACTTTTCTCGAACCTTGAGCTAACCAATGCTTTTTTAATGGAAATGTTTTTCTTAAGCTGTGTTAATGAACTATGTATTTACCTTAGACTATCTTTCTTCAAGTTGGTTCCATCTAAAACTCAGAACTGACTTGACAGTTTACTCATGCAAATGTTCTCTTAAGCTATTTAATGAGACTATGTATTTGCTTAGAAACCTGACTTTCTTCAAGATTCATGTCAATCATTTTATGGCCAGAATGACTCACCTTGTGCCAATGTTATCTCAAAATGCATGTTGTGGGTGAGAGGCCTGGTGCCACTCTCTGTGGGAGAAATTGAAAGCATCAATTTCTTTTCTCTAATTCAGTTCAGTTCAGTTCAGTCACTCCGTCGTGTCCGACTCTTTGTAACCCCATGAATCTCAGCACACCAGGCCTCCCTGTCCATCACCAACTCCCAGAGTTCACTCAAACTCACATCCATTGAGTTGGTGATGCCATCCAGCCATCTCATCCTCTGTCATCCCCTTTATCTCCTGTCCCTGATCCCGTCCCCCAGCATCAGAGTCTCTTCCAATGAGTTAACTCTTCGCATGAGGTGGCCAAAGCACTGGAGTTTCAGTTTTAGCATCATTCCCTCCAAAGAAATCCCAGGGCTGATCTCCTTTAGAATGGACTGGTTGGATCTCCCTGAAGTCCAAGGGACTCTCAAGAGTCTTTCCAACATTATAGTTGAAAAGCATCAATTTTTTGGTGCTCAGCTTTCTTCACAGTTCAACTCTAGCATCTATACATGACCACTGGAAAAATCATAGCCTTAACTAAATGGACCTTTGTTGGCAAAGTAATGTCTCTGCTTTTCAATATGCTATCTAGGGTGGTCATAACTTTTTTTCGAAGGAGTAAGCGTCTTTTAATTTCATGGGTGCAATCACCATCTGCAGTGATTTTAGAGCCTAAAAAGATAAAGTGTGACACTGTTTCCCCATCTATTTCCCATGAAGTGATGGAACCGGATGCCATGATCTTCATTTTCTGAATGTTGAGCTTGAGGCCAACTTTTTCACTCTCCTCTTTCACTTTCATCAAGAAGCTTTTTAGTTCCTCTTCACTTTCTGCCATAAGGGTGGTGTCATCTGCATATCTGAGGTTATTGATATTACTCCTGGCAATCTTGAATCCAGCCTGTGCTTCTTCCAGCCCAGTGTTTCTCATGATGTACTCTGCATATAAATTAAATAAGCAGGATGACAATATACAACCTTGATGTACTCCTTTTCCTATTTGGAACCAGTCTGTTTTTCCATGTCCAGTTCTAACTGTTGCTTCCTGACCCGCATACAGGTTTCTCAAGAGGCAGGTCAGGTGGTCTGGTATTCCCATCTCTTTCAGAATTTTCCACAGTTTATTGTGATCCACACAGTCAAAGTAGCAGCCTGCTAATAGGTATATAACTTCCTGTCAAAGACTAGCAGGAGGACACTCTTTCTGCCCCCTTCTGAAGTCTATGTCAAAAGTTTTCTCTATCTCTTTTATACTTTAATAAAACTTTACTACACAAAAGCTCTGAGTGATCAAGCCTCGCCACTGGCCCCAGATTGAATTCTTATCCTCTGGATGCCAAGAATCCTGGTGTCTTTCATGGCTCAGCAACAACCTTTTACTGTCTCCTGAGAAATGTGTATGCAGGTCAAGAAACAACAGTTAGAACCAGACATGGAAAAACAGACTGGTTCAAAATTGAGAAAAGAATATGTCAAAGCTATCTATCTGTTTTCATCTTGTTTATTTAATTTATAAGCAGACTACATCATGGTATATGCCCGGCTGGATGAATCACAAGCTGGAATCAAGACTGCCAGGAGAAACTAGAAAAAAAAAAAAAAAGAGAGATACATTAACAACTTCAGATATACAGATGACACCACCCTAATGGTGGAAAGCAAAGAGAAACTAAAGAGCCTCTTGATGAGGGTGAAACAGGAGAGTGAAAAAGCTGGCTTAAAACTCAACATTCAGAAAACAAAGATCATGTCAATAAGTCCCATCACTTCATGGCAAATAGATGGGGATAAAGTGGAAACATAGTTTATTTATTAATAAAACAATGTGACAGATTTTATTTTCTTGGACTCCAAAATCACTGCAGATGGTGACTGCAGCCATGGTATTAAAAGACGCTTGATCCTTGGAAGGAAAGCTGACAAACCTAGACAGCATATTACAAAGCAGAGATTCTTTGCCTACAAAAGTTCGTATAGTCAAAGCTATGGTCTTCCCAGTAGTCATGTATAGATGTGAGAGTTGGACTATAAAGAAGGCTGAGCACCAAAGAATTGATGCTTTTGAATTGTGGTTCTGGAGAAGACTCTTGAGGGTCCCTGGACACCAAGGAGATCAAACCGGTCAATCCTAAAAGAAATCAAACCTGAATATACATTGGGAGGACTGATTCCGAAGCTGAAACTCCAATACTTTGACCATCTGATGCAAAAAGCCGACTCATTGGAAAAGACCATGATGCTGGAAAAATTAAGGGCAGGAGAAGAAGAAGACAGAAGAAGAGAGATGGTTGAATAGCATCATTGACACAATGGACATGAGTTTAAGCAAACTCCGGGAGATAGTGAAGGACAGGGAAGCCTGGAATGCTGCAGTCCCTGGGGTCATGAAGAGTTGAACCATAAAGAAAGCTGAGCATTGACTCTTCATAGGGGTCAATAACAAGCACTATTAGCAGCCTCCCAACAGATATTCACCTTTTCTTCCTTGTTAATATTTAGAATCTTAGTAGTATTCAAAGAAGCAATGTTTTCAGATAAACAGTCATTTTTACAGCCTCCCTTGCTGATATGAGTGGCCATATCAGAAACACAGTCTGACTAAAGAGGCATAGTGAAAATTTTCCTTCAAAAGCCTCTGCTTTCTTGAAAAAGGGGGACATCCATAGCTGCAATAGCTTTCATATCTCCTATTTTAAAGCAAGCCCCACTTTTCCCTCCAGATATACACAATCTGTCCAATTTCCTTTCCCACAATTTTTCTCAAATAATTAATTTTCATTTTCTTTTTTCAATCTCTCTACTCTCACTCTATTTTATTTTATTTTATTTTTTTTTTTTTTGGAGATTGAAATGACTTTATTATTATTTTTTGTATTTATTTATTTTTTTACACAAACTCCCAAACATGAACCCCCCTCCCACCTCCCACCCCACATCATCCCTCCAGATCATCCCCATACACCACTCCAACCAGACATTCATCCACCACTCTACCAAAACCCTTCTCACAATCACTAATGCCCTCCAGCTCTCAATACCATGATTATCTTTCAATCCTCCTATTGGCTGATCTAACAGGAGATTTTCAAACTCTTGAACAGTTCATCATTTTTCAAACACACCCTTAACATTCTTCTGTTAGGAAAAACATTCTCTTCAGTTTTCCTCTGAATTTTCCAGCCTCTTATTTTTGTCTCTGCACTGGATCCTCCTTATATTCCTGAATGCAATGTGCTGGCTTGCAGGATTTGGGCCTTAGAACTCCTCTCTCTCTTCATATGGTCCTTTGGATCAACTCTAATCTCAAGTCTTTAGATCACCATCAGTTCTCTGAAACTCTCAAAGTTTTATTTTGGTTTTCAGGACTTCAGGTTTTAACATTAAACCTGAAGATTTAGTACTTAGATTTAGTACTTCCTTCATTCAGTTCCCTACTCAAAGGCCACCCTATCCTTCCCTGACCACACCACAGAAGACAGCCATTTCTCCAATCATTTTTCCCTCCTTGTTTCCTACATACCCTGTTCCATTGCAATGCCACCTACCACATATATATTTGAATATTTGTTTATTCTCTGTGGATTTTCAGTAAAATATAAACTTTGAAAAAACAGGTAGATACTGCATACCTAAAATAACGTTTGATACCTTGAAGACAGGGAAGCCTGGTGGGCTGTCGTCCATGGGGTCGCACAGAGTCGGACACGACTGAAGCGACTTAGCAGCAGCAGCAACATCAGGTTCCTGGTGATGGACAGGGAGGCCTGGCGTGCTGTGATTCATGGGGTCGCAAAGAGTCAGACATGACTGAGCGACTGAACTGAACTGATAGAGTAATATATTAAAATGTGTGAATGATGCTCCCTCTCAAAATATTTTCTGACATTTTTTTCAAAGGCACAGTGGAATTCACACTTTTGTTTTTCTTTTTAAAGGGAATATCCTAAGGAACATATGATGATTATGGACATAAACTGCTGTATCCAGGCAACGTCACTTTGAAGAAGGGGGCAGATTATTGATATTTCACAACTGGGGTTCTAAGAACACCAAAAGAAAAGGTAGTTGTGAAAGCAGAAATAGTCCACAGACCAGGGCTCTTAGAAAGTTGGGATAATTACTAAAATCAATTCTGGCCCACAAAGAACATAAAAGCTTAACACACACTGTTAAATTGCATTTTGCTCACCTGTGGTTTACCACACTTTTTTTTTTTNTGGAGATTGAAATGACTTTATTATTATTTTTTGTATTTATTTATTTATTTACACAAACTCCCAAACATGAACCCCCCTCCCACCTCCCACCCCACATCATCCCTCCAGATCATCCCCATACACCACTCCAACCAGACATTCATCCACCACTCTACCAAAACCCTTCTCACAATCACTAATGCCCTCCAGCTCTCAATACCATGATTATCTTTCAATCCTCCTATTGGCTGATCTAACAGGAGATTTTCAAACTCTTGAACAGTTCATCATTTTTCAAACACACCCTTAACATTCTTCTGTTAGGAAAAACATTCTCTTCAGTTTTCCTCTGAATTTTCCAGCCTCTTATTTTTGTCTCTGCACTGGATCCTCCTTATATTCCTGAATGCAATGTGCTGGCTTGCAGGATTTGGGCCTTAGAACTCCTCTCTCTCTTCATATGGTCCTTTGGATCAACTCTAATCTCAAGTCTTTAGATCACCATCAGTTCTCTGAAACTCTCAAAGTTTTATTTTGGTTTTCAGGACTTCAGGTTTTAACATTAAACCTGAAGATTTAGTACTTAGATTTAGTACTTCCTTCATTCAGTTCCCTACTCAAAGGCCACCCTATCCTTCCCTGACCACACCACAGAAGACAGTCATTTCTCCAATCATTTTTCCCTCCTTGTTTCCTACATACCCTGTTCCATTGCAATGCCACCTACCACATATATATTTGAATATTTGTTTATTCTCTGTGGATTTTCAGTAAAATATAAACTTTGAAAAAACAGGTAGATACTGCATACCTAAAATAACGTTTGATACCTTGAAGACAGGGAAGCCTGGTGGGCTGTCGTCCATGGGGTCGCACAGAGTCGGACACGACTGAAGCGACTTAGCAGCAGCAGCAACATCAGGTTCCTGGTGATGGACAGGGAGGCCTGGCGTGCTGTGATTCATGGGGTCGCAAAGAGTCAGACATGACTGAGCGACTGAACTGAACTGATAGAGTAATATATTAAAATGTGTGAATGATGCTCCCTCTCAAAATATTTTCTGACATTTTTTTCAAAGGCACAGTGGAATTCACACTTTTGTTTTTCTTTTTAAAGGGAATATCCTAAGGAACATATGATGATTATGGACATAAACTGCTGTATCCAGGCAACGTCACTTTGAAGAAGGGGGCAGATTATTGATATTTCACAACTGGGGTTCTAAGAACACCAAAAGAAAAGGTAGTTGTGAAAGCAGAAATAGTCAACAGACCAGGGCTCTTAGAAAGTTGGGATAATTACTAAAATCAATTCTGGCCCACAAAGAACATAAAAGCTTAACACACACTGTTAAATTGCATTTTGCTCACCTGTGGTTTACCACACTTTTTTTTTTTTCTTTTTTGTAATGCTAAGATTTTATAAAGACCAAGTGAGATTTCTAAGAGATCATTTATGAAAAGCACTTATGGCAGTAATGGGAATGCCAACCTATCACAGATCTTAAAAATCTACATTTTATGTAATTTGGAAATTCATAAAATGGAATGAAAACTACCAAATTGATTCCAACAAATGACATTTAAATAACAGGTCTATGGAAGTACTTTTAAAAGTTTTTAACACTTATATATGATTCAATTTATTTATGATGTGACTAATTCTACTTGGATTGAAAAGTCATATGTATATGAATAATCCCATGAATATTTGGTAATTATTCATTCATTACCACACCCCACCTGATCCATACATAATTCATGAATCCTGTAGTTGATTTTTCAGGATAGGAGATCATTATAGTCGTAAGTTCTATGGTGCAAATGACTGCCTAGGCCTGGAGAAGGAGGGATTCACAGAGTGCTGGCTTCATGCCCAGTGAATAGGAAAGCACATCCATGTGCTACCACTTCCTGGGAGAAGAAATAAATGCCTAAACCAAAAGAGTGGTGTTGATAATGGTTTCAAGATTATTTAGACTGTAGGAAATTCAGACAGACAAACTCAGCACAACTCTTCGAGATCTTATAACTCTATTCCATAGTATGTTCTTTAAGTTTATTGCCAGAAAGCATCAGAAGTGATAGTGAAACTCATCTTTTGTTCCTCAAAATAATTTGCATTTATCTAACTATTTGAGGATTGCTAAATTGTGGGGGAGGGGGTGGGTTTTTTTTTGTTTGTTTTTTTGGACAAGGAAAACCTAGTTTTGATTATATTATTGCAACTTTTTAAAAGAAAAACTGAACAAAAATTATTGAATATTTTGGAGCTTTCATTTTGGTCACTGGTATAAGTATACTGCCTATGTCTTAGAGATTTATGCAAACTAAATCAAAACACATAAAAAAATAAGACAGGCATACAGTAGGTACTCAAAATTAGGATCACTCTTCAAAGAACTAATTCCAAAACAAACTGGGATCTTTAGAAGAAATGGCTTGAAGGCATCTTTTGTCAAAATTAAGAAATGAGGGGTTTATTTTTGTCACCATCCAATTCCCTCTTTTGAACAATTTTATTTTTGTGTGGTGGCTTAGTGCTTGTCATCATTCTTGATTAATGTCTCTTCTAAAGAAAATTTTATAATTTATTTACATGACACTATCTCATTAATCAGATTACCTCTGCCAAGTAGTTACAGACTTTAAAAGGTTAACTATATAATGGGAGACTTCAGCTAGTAGATGTCTGTTTTTGATCCAATGTGTATATGTGTGGATGAGTGGGGGCTGGGGAGAAGGAGGGAGCTTAGAGGTTGATTTGCTAAATTTATGCATCATGGTAAAAATTATATGAGTGATTGTATTCAGCATATTTTCTAGGGACAGATTACAATGCAAAATATATTTGAGTAGGTTATTACTTTACAGAACTTTTAAATGGTTTCTTATCCAAAGGTGACACATGATGTGTTATGCTTAGTTGCTCAGTCATGTCTGACTCTTTGCGACCCCAGGGACTGTTGCACACCAGGCTCCTCTGTCCATGAAAATTCTCCAGGCAATAATACTAGAGTGGGTTGCCATGTCCTCCTTCAGGCGATCTTCCCAACGCAGGGATTGAACCCAGGTCTCCTGTATTGCAGGTGGATTCTTTACCATCTGAGCCACCAGGGAAGAGGAGGTGATATATTAAACTGTATAAAGCCTATAATCTTGTAAGACTTTAAGAAAAAAATTTTTGTATTGAGAAATGGAATATTGCCCACCATATCAATTAACAAAGGATGTCATTGTCATCATTGCAGCTACATCCAATGGTAAGCTGCGTTAGAAAATTCAGGAAGGAAACAAAGAATACTTGCTATCCAGCAGCCATCAGACTGCAGCCACCCCTGATGGTGAGCCCTGCGGAAACTCAGGATGTGAAAACACAGGGTACTGGACCTAGATACCTGAGATGCATATCAAAGGCATAATTTCAGCAATCCCAGAAATCTTCCCATACACAGAAAAGCACTAAGTTCCTGAACTTGAGACTTCCAGTTCACCACAGTAATCTTTTGTTCCTACTCTCTGCCCTTTGTTACAAATCTCCTATATATCCTAACTTCCCTCTCACCTCCTCCTCTCAGGGTTACTTGAGATGCTGTCTCCTAGTCTGAAGTCCTAAACACTTCTGCTATTCAGATATAATTCTCAACTTTTAGGCTGTGAATATTTTTTAGTCAAAAGGATTGTTCTAGACACTTAATTTTATTCACTTGCTGTTACCATTTCCAGGAAAATGTGCTTTTTGTTTTTTGTTCAGTGCTGACTGAATGTATTAAAAAGAAAAACAAAGCTGTGAGTTTGGAGCCTTAATATTTAAAGTCTAACTTACCAATAATGGGATACAGAAACACAAATGAACTTTTCTTCCCCCCTAATCTTTCTGAGTTTAAGAAATATATATTACCTGTAAAATTAAAATTAAAGTTTTTTTTTTTCTTCTTCTTCTTCTTCTTAGAAAACTGGTACAAGCATACCTAGAGGTCTTCTTGTATTAACAAGTAGAGATCAGTGACTGGACAATTGATTTGGGGTGATAAATGATAATGATATTGAAGAGCAGCAGAATATGTCATCTCAAAGTATGACTGTAGGAGTTCAGAATATGTTGCCCCAAAACATTCCACTTTGGTATATTGATTAATTTGAGCTGTAGATACTTGAAAAACAATAGATGCTAGAAAACAGAAAGAAGCTTTCTTTGAACTTCCCTTAAAAACAGACTCTCCAAAAGGAATTCAGTTGTCATAGATCTTTTCCCTGAGAGATTCATCAACCAGGGAATCTTGACTCTTTTCAAAGCAGAGGAGGTTAGAAACAAATATCGCACTCAGACAAATTTATCACAAACTGTTGATGGGGAGCAGATTTTGTCACCCTAAAATATTCTTCTTTAGCACAATGATTACTTTAGGCTCATTATTTTGTTTAAACAGGAGACACAGGAGAGGTTCTGAAAACCAAATAAAAGGTAACACATTGAAAGAGGTATTTATGTTTGTAAGGGACATCTCTATTTATGAGAGTATTCCCCTCCCTAAATGAGAAGAGTGAAAATGAAAGTCTCTCAGTTGTGTCTGACTCTTTGTGAACCAATGGACTAATCTCCAGGACAGAATATTGGAGTGGGTAGCCATTCCCTTCTCCAGGCGATCTTCCCAACCCAGGGACCCAACTCGGGTCTCCTGCAGTGCAGGTGGATTTGTTGTTGATGGTGGTGTTGGTTTTTAGGTAAGAAGTGGATTTATTCAGATACAGAGAGAAGTACGCTCCACAGACTGAGTGTGGGCCATTGCAGACAGCAAGTGTGGCCACAGGTGGATTTTTCACTAGCTGAGCCACCAGGGAAACCCAGGAAGAGGAAGAAGTGGGTGACCAAATCTCTAAAACCTATCAATGGAGAAAGCACTATCAAATCTACATAACACTATATCCTTCTTTACTATGTTTTCCTGGTAACCTCTCATAACTGGCTCCCCAACCTACAATATCTTCCTTTTGTCTTGGGCTAAAGATGGTAGCTGCAATGGCACCCCACTCCAGTACTCTTGCCTGGAAAGTCCCATGGACGGAGGAGCCTGGTGGGCTGCAGTCCATGGGGTCGCTAAGAGTCAGCACGACTGAGCACCTTCACTTTCACTTTTCATTTTCATGCACTAAAGAAGGCAATGGCACCCCACTCCAGTATTCTTACCTGGAGAATCCCAGAGATAGAGGAGCCTAGTGGGCTGCTGTCTATGGGGTCACAGAAAGTCGGACATGACTGAAGCGACTTAGCAGCAGCAAGGTAATGGCCTGGTCCATTTTGGAGAGTTACTCAATTTTCCTGGGTAGCTTCCACATATTAGAAGGTATACACGTTATTAAGCTTTTGTTTGTTTTTCTCCTATAAATATGGTGGTTGTTTTATTATAGGAGTGTCTCAGTCAAGAACCTAAAAGGGTAGAGGGAAAATTATTTTTTCTTTCCCATACTATCATACCTCCCATTTGTTCTTCTATGGACCCATTCATCCTCCCTAAAAATCATTTACTATCCTTAGAGACCTACATTTTCTCTCCCCATTTCATATTACGAAAATACTTAAATCTGAATTCCAAGACACTTCAGAAGTGACTCATTTTTCCTTGGGTTTCTCCCATGTATACATGAGGTAAACATGTTAATGAACTGTTTATTTCTTCTCTTGTTAATATGTCTTTTATTACAAGGGTCTCAGCTAAGAACTCTGGTGAATAGAGGGAAAATTACTTTATCTCCTATTTAGTATAATAATACCTATATCTCTTTTTATACTCAGTGCAGTTTCTAGTATCCATAAAAGAGTTTCATATGCTTATGTTTAGATTATGGTTTATACTCCATATAGTCTGAAGATTTCCTCCCTAGAAAACATCATATGCCATTGATTCAAAATAATTTCACATGGAAAAAGTTACATTTGTGAGAATGTTAATTTGAGTAGATGCACCTGGAGGCTTAAAAAAAAGCTTATTATAAAATTTAAAAAACAACCTTACTTGAAGCTGCATGTGCAGAATGTATATCATTGATTATTTTATATAGTTATTGGTACTTTTCTGAAATGATTAGTCTTCAGAGTTTTAATTCCTACCCTCCTCTGATGGCATGCTGGAACTGATTACACAAATATAAAATTTAATCTTCTTCCAAGTCATGTGTTTTACAAGTGCAATTTAACTTTGGGCCATTACATTTAAAATTAAAGGATTTCAACAGATTTAGACTGTATGAATTCAATGACTTTTCATTTCCTTAAGCAGCGTCTAATCAAATCAATGTATGAAACCTAAATACTCTGCATTTTCCCACCATTTCTCTTCTCTCTCTTCCACTGAAAAACAGCCCCTACATAATAATGGTTTTGGACCGGTTC
>SJYX01012034.1:563212-606505 GCA_006410675.1 Oreotragus oreotragus | reverse complement strand
TTGTTTTTAAGATGTTGGATCATCTTTACTATTATTATTCTGAATTCTTTTCCAGGTAGATTCCCTATCTGCTCCTCTTTGGTTTGGTTTGGTGGGCTTTTATCTTGTTCCTTTACCTGCTGAATATTTCTCTGCCTTTTCATCTTGTTTAGGTTGCTGTGTTTGGGGTGACCTTTCTGTATGCTGGAAGTTTGTGGTTCCTCCCTGTGGGTGGGGTTGGACGAGTGGCTTGTCAAGGGTTCCTGGTTAGGGAAGTTTGCATCAGTGTTCTGGTGGGTGGAGCTGGATCTCTTCTCTCTGTAGTGCAATGAAATGTCCAGTAGTGAGTTTTGAGGTGTCTGTGGGTTAGGTGTGACTTTTGACTGTCTATATTTTTGTGTTCAGGTCTGTGTTCCTGCATTGCTGGAGAATTAGCTTGGTATGTCTTGCTCTGAAACTTGTTGGCTCTTGGATGGAGCTTGGTTTGTGTAGGTATGAAGGCTTTGGGATGAGCTCTTGTCAATTAATGTTCCCTGGACTCAGGAGTTTTCTGGTGTTCTCAACTTTTGGATTTAAACCTCCTGCCTCTGGCTTTCAGTCATATTCTTAACAGTAGCCTCAAGATTTCTTCTCCATCCATGCAGCATGGATGATAAAACATCTAGGTTAATGGTGAAAAGATTCTCCACAGTGAGGGATACCCAGAGAGGTTTTCAGAGTTACATGGAGAAGAGAAGAGGGAGGAGGGAGATAGAGGTGACCAGGAGGAGAAGAGAGGGACTCAAAAGCAGAGAGAGCATGCCATCCGTAATCGATTTCCTTTTTGCTCTCCACTGTCTGGAACACTCAGAGAGGTTCACGGAATTCCATAGAGAAGAGAAGAGGGAGGAAGGAGACAGAGGTGACCAGGGGGAGAGGATGGGGAGTCAAAAGGAGAGAGACCAGTCTCGCCTGTGATCAGTTCCCTAAGTGTTCTCCACAGCCTGGAACACCCAAAGAGATTCACAGGGTTATGTAGAGAAGAGAAGGGGGAGGGAGGAGATAGAGGTGACCTGGGGGGGAAAAAGGAGAGTCAAAGGGGGAGAGGGCAATCAAGCCAGCAATCACATTCCTAAGTAAAAATGGCTACTGAAGACTGGATTCTTAAAGGTACAGAATTGATAACAAATACCAAAAAGCAAAGACTAAAAATCTGGAGGTTAGACTCGCAAAAATACAATATGAAAAAAAAAATTGCAAAGGTTATAAAAAAATTATATGAAATTTGCTTTAAAAATAGGGTCTTTTGGGGCAAGGTACTTCAGTTCAGTTCAGTTTAGTCGCTCAGTTGTGTCCGACTCTTTGCAACCCCATGAATCGCAGCACGCCAGGCCTCCCTGTCCGTCACCATCTCCCGGAGTTCACTCAGACTCACATCCATCGAGTCCGTGATGCCATCCAGCCATCTCATCCTTGGGTGTCCCCTTCTCCTCCTGCCCCCAATCCCTCCCAGCATCAGAGTCTTTTTCAATGAGTCAACTCTTTGCATGAGGTTTGTGGGGAGGGAGGAACACCGCAAACAAATATCACTGGCGTGTGTGGGGAGTGCTCGCAGTGCCTGGGCCAGGCTGGGTTGGCCCCAGCTCACTGCGTGTGTGCTTTCCCAGTCTACACTGCTCAGGCTCCAGGTTGCTCTGCAGGCGAACTGTCTAAGGCGGGCCCTGGGTTGCGTGCACTTCCCAGGTCGGAGCAGCTCCGGCGCCCAGGTGCTTGATGAGCACACTCTCCCCAGGTGGGGCAGGGCATCTTATCCTCCCTGGTCCCAGCTGTGTCTCCTCTGGGGAGCTGATCTCAGGCTGTGAGCCTCCTGGCAGATGTCAGCTGTCCAGGATCCCAGGAAGGAAGACTTGGTGAGCAGCTGGGAACCTGCTCGCAGTTTGGTAGAGGATACCGTCTCGGGGGCCGAGATTGCCCCTTTCCAGCTCTGGCTGCCGCCCACTTGCCTCCCTGCCTCCGGCGGGGGGTGGGTCGGTCTGCAGCCGGCTCGCTGTCCTCCAGGGTGGGCCTGGCAGTGCCCTAGGTTAGAGCTTTTCGTGGAAAAGTTCTCTCTCTTTTTTCTCTCTGGCTATCCCACAGTTTGGGTTGCGCCCTCAGATTGCCCTCAGGGCATTCAAGCCGATCCCTACCCTGAGCACTGCAGCACGCGCCTCCCTGTTCAGCCCCCGCTTGCTGGTGGTGGATCCCAGCATCTGGGCTACTTCTCCGCTGGGAGTTGCCGTTAGGTGCGTAATCTGGGTTTTGTTTATTTATTTTTTCTTCCCGGTTATGTTGCCCTCTGAGATTCCAAAACTCCCCACAGACCCACTGGTGAGAGGGTTTCCTGATGTTTGGAAACGTCTCCTCTTTTACAACTCCTCCCCGAGACAGGTCTCCATCCCTAACTCTTTATCTCTCTTTTTATCTCTTATATTTTGTCCTGCCTCCTTTCGAAGACGATGGGTTGCCTTTCTGGGTGGCTGATGTCCTTTGCCAGCGTTCAGAAGTTGTTTTGTGGAATTTGCTCAGCGTTCTGATGGTCTTTTGATGAATTTGTGGGGGAGAAAGTGGTGTCCCCTTCCTATTCCTCTGCCATCTTGAGACCGGCCCCCCGCCATTTCTTCCAACACTGTAAACATGATTTCCTTTCATTTTTTTGTGAATATACTTATAACAACTGCTTTGAATTTTTTGTTTTCTAAGTCCAATATCTGGATCACCTCAAAGGCAGCTTTTATGGCTTGCATTTTTTCCTATTTATGGGTCATGTGTACCTGTTTCTTTGTGCGTTTTGTAAAATTTTTTTAAGACAAGGGATGAATAATATAACAACACTGCATAGTGAGTCCCCCCGCCCCTTCTGGGTCTTGTTGCTGTTGTTTACTGGATTATTTGTTTAGTGACTTGAATGGACTATTTTAGTGGGATCTGTTGCTGCTGCAGTGTGCATTCTCTGATGCTATGTGTGTAGGGGTGCAGGCTTGAGCATGTGGCTGGAAGACTGTGGCTCTGTTCATCACCTTCCCTCATCTCTCCAATAAGCTTTTTATTGTTTTTCATAATTAAAAATTTTTACTGAAGTATCAGTTCAGTTTCAGTTCAGTTCAGTCACTCAGCCGTGTCCGACTCTTTTCGACCCCATGAATCGCAGCACGCCAGGCCTCCCTGTCCATCACCAACTCCCAGAGTTCACTCAGACTCACGTCCATTGAATCAGTGATGCCATCCAGCCATCTCATCCTCTGTTGTCCCCCTTTCCTCCTGCTCCCAATCCCTCCCAGCATCAGAGTCTTTTCCAATGAGTCAACTCTTCGCATGAGGTGGCCAAAGTACTGGAGTTTCAGCTTTAGCATCATTCCTTCCAAAGAACACGCAGGACTGATTTCCTTTAGAATGGACTGGTTGGATCTCCTTGCAGTCCAAGGGACTCTCAAGAGTCTTCTCCAACACACTATAGTTCAAAAGCATCAATTGTTTGACGCTCAGCTTTCTTCATAGTCCAACTCTCACATCCATACGTGACCACTGGAAAAACCATAGCCTTGACTAGACGGACCTGTTGGCAAAGTAATGTCGCTTTTGAATATGCTGTCTAGGTTGGTCATAATTTTCCTTTCAAGGAGTAAGCATCTTTTAATTTCATGGCTGCAGTCACCATCTGCAGTGATTTGGGGGCCCAAAAAAATAAAGTCTGGTATTGTTTCCACTGTTTCCCCATCAATTTTCCATGAAGTGATGGGAAATGATGCCATAATCTTCATTTTCTGAATGTTGAGCTTTAAGCCAACCTTTTCAGTCTCCTCTTTCACTTTCATCAAGAGGCTTTTTAGTTCCTCTTCATTTTCTGCCATAAGGTGTCATAGTGTCATCTGCATATCTAAGGTTATTGATATTTCTCCCGGCAATCTTGATTCCAGCTTGTGCTTCTTCCAGCCCAGCGTTTCTCATGATGTACTCTGCCTTTAAGTTAAATAAGCAGGGTGACAATATACAGCCTTGACGTACTCCTTTTCCTATTTGGAACCAGCCTGTTGTTCCATGTCCAGTTCTAACTGTTGCTTCCTGACCTGCATATAGGTTTCTCAAGAGGCAGGTCAGGTGGTCTGGTATTCCCATCTCTTTCAGAATTTTCCACAGTTTGTGGTGATCCACACAGTCAAAGGCTTTGACATAGTCAACAAAGCAAAAATAGATGTTTTTCTGGAACTCTCTTGCTTTTTCGATGAGCCAGCAGATGTTGGCAATTTGATCTCTGGTTCCTCTGCCTTTTTTAAAACCAGNAGTCAATAAAGCAGAAATAGATGTTTTTCTGGAACTCTCTTGCTTTTTCCATGGTCCAGCAGATGTTGGCAATTTGATCTCTGGTTCCTCTGCCTTTTCTAAAACCAGCTTGAACATCTGGAAGTTCACAGTTCACATATTGCTGAAGCCTGGCTTGGAGAATTTTGAGCATTACTTTACTAGCGTGTGAGATGAGTGCAATTGTGCGATAGTTTGAGCATTCTTTGGCATTGCCTTTCTTTGGGATTGGAATGAAAACTGAGCTTTTCCAGTCCTGTGGCCATTGCTGAGTTTTCCAAATGTGCTGGCATATTGAGTGCAGCACTTTCACAGCATCATCTTTCAGGAGTTGAAATAGCTCTACTGGAATTCCATCATCTCCACTAGCTTTGTTTGTAATGATGCTTTCTAAGGCCCACTTGACTTCACATTCCAGGATGTCTGGCTCTAGATGAGTGATCATACCATTGTGATTATCTGGGTTGTGAAGATCTTTTTTGTACAGTTCTTCTGTGTATTCTTGCCACCTCTTCTTAATATCTTCTGCCTCTGTAGGTCCATACCATTTCTGTCCTTTATTGAGCCCATCTTTGCATGAAATGTTCCCTGGGTATCTCTAATTTTCTTGAAGAGATCTCTAATCTTTCCCATTCTGTTGTTTTCCTCTAATTCTTTGCATTGATCACTGAGGAAGGCTTTCTTATCTCTTCTTGCTATTCTTTGGAACTCTGCATTCAGACACTTATATTTTTCCTTTTCTCCTTTCTTTGCTTTTCGCTTCTCTTCCTTTCACAGCTGGCCTCCCCAGACAGCCATTTTGCTTTTTTGTATTTCTTTTCCATAGTTGATATAAAATATTATATAGGTTACAAGTATATAATATAGTGATTCACAATTTTTAAAGTTACACTCCACTTATGGTTATTATAAAAATATTGGTTATATTCCCCTGTGTTGTGTAATATGTCCTTGTAGTTTATTTCATACCTAATAGTTTGTACCTCTGCCTCTGTATCAGTCTTCCCCACTCCTTCCCTCTTTCCACTGGTAACTACTAGTTTGCTCTCTGTATTCACGAGTCTGTTTCTTTTATGTTGTATTCACTACTTTGTTGTTATGTTTTAGATTCCACGTATAAGAGATATCATATAAGTAAAGAGTATTTGCTTTTCTCTGTCTGACTTATTATTTCACTTAGCGTAATTCCCTCCAAGTCCATCCATGTTGCTGCAAAATTTCAGTCTTTTTTATGGCTGGGTGGTATTCCATTTTCTATATATGTAACACATCTTCTCTACCCATTCATTTGCTCTTGGACAGTTGAATTGCTGCCTTATGTTGGCATTTGTAAATAATGCTGCTGTTTATATATCCCCGTAAGCTTTTGGATGATCTGTATCAAGCCAGTTTTGGGTCCTCATTCTTCCCTAGCTGATTGCTGTGTTGTTTTAACCAATGCCCTGAGGTGTACATTATGCCACAGTCTGTTACACTTAAAGTTGGGTCCCTTTGCATGGGCGCGATGTTTCCAGTCTGAGGCTGCTCCAACCAGAGAGGACTCTGCTTAGCTATCTCTTTCCCTGATTCTTTCTGTTAAACTTCTGGCTGATCTACCATTTCACTGAGCTTATCATCTTTTAGTTTGCTGCTAAAAGAATCAAAAGAGCTACCAGGGACTCTCAGTTGCCCACCATCAAGATCTCCTTGTTCGAAACAACACTCATAGGCATGATCTTCTGCTTACTTTGTTACCAAAATAGTTAGTCTCCTACACAAAACTGAAGAATTATCTGTTCTAACATCTTGCCTCTCTTCCTGGGCAGTCTCTGTAATATTCAGAGCTGAGGTCTCCTGATACGGCACCTCTGCAAGCAAGACTTCTGGACAGGGATGGTAGCTCCTGGTCTTCCCAGCTTATTCTTCCTGGCATGCGCCCTTCATCCTAGAAGCAAGCCAAGTCATGGGTGCTCAAGATTCATGATTCTTGACCTGTTGTGTCTGGAGTGGAGCTTATGCCCTGTGAATGGGGGCCAGATGGGGGAAGGGAGTTGCGGTCCTATTGTCTGTTACTGTTTAGTTGCTAAGTCATGTCCAACTCTTGTGACTCGATGGACCTTGGCCCACCACGCTCCTCTATCCGTGGGATTTCCCAGGCAAGAATACTGGAGCGGGTTGCCATTTCCTTCTCCAGGGGGATCTTCCCGACTCATGGGTCGAACCTGCATCTCCTGCATTGCAGGCGGATTCTTTATTGCTGAGCCACCAGGAAAGCCCCCCTCTTGGCTGTATCTGCCTAGAATAAAGTTTCTCTAATGTGGAGCTGGGAGTGAAGAGATAGAATGAATGAGAGATGCCGGTGGACTGCATGAAACCATAGTCATAGACTGGGAGATAGTGGGAGGGGGAGCCCCATCTTCTTGGCTGCGTCTATCTGCCCAGCTGCCATCACACTGAGCTACTGGGGGAGCTTGTGGGGGAGTTGTGAGTGGGTTCAAATGAGAGATGAGATGAGGGATAAGGTTCAAATGAGAATTAAATTTAGATTTTTTGGAATAGATGTTTCTGCATTTGCTTAATGCCCTTAAGATAATTTCCTGAGACTTTAAGAGTTGTTTTAGAGATAATTTTTAGTGATTAAATGAAAAGCATTTGAGTGTCAGTACCTTCATATGCAGGGTAAGCAAAAACAGTGGAGTCCAGCTGGGGATGAAAATTCGATTTCCCTTTTGAACAAAGTTCAGAAGTGTGCTTTTCTCTCAGATTCAGTCCTGATAGAAGTGGTACGAAGACACTGGTCTCCTGATCCTCTAGTCGAATCTCCACCAGGCTCCCCAAGCCTCTTGGAAGACCATTCCCCCAGGCTGTCAACTTGTGTTTCATTCTTTAGCATCCCACAAGTTGGCTAATTTCCAGTATCCCAAGATCGTACACAAAAACTCAAATGACCCTGTGGAAGTTTCTTTCCAGACAGCATCTCTGCAAAGCAGATGAATTATTTTTGTCATAAGTATAATAAATTGTTAATTTTGGAAATGGCTTTTGTAAAGAAAACAACTGCCAGATTATTTTCTTTCCAATGTTCAAGTATGCGCAGGAATACATGAGTAGGAAGACATGAGATGGGCTTGTCCTGACCCAGACGATGGCATTGCCCTTTGGGAATGCCAAGGAAGAGATTAGAGCTAGGTAACAGACCTAGGCAGATATTGCTGACCAAAACGTGGCAGCAGAGTCTGGGTAATGAAGGGAGAATGCCCTGCAATGAAGCCCTGGGAAACCCACAGATGGGATAAGTCCCATATAGGCCCATGTGCCACAAGCACGGCAAACGGATCACGTGTTCTCTGGACAACTCCAGCTGAGAGAACTTTGCGTTTCTGTGTTCAAGACCTTGATGACAGATGTGTTCATGCAACACCTGACATCCAGATGCTGGACCTAAATGAGGCCCAGTGACTGGGTAGCTAGAAACCATGAGATGGAGGATGAAATGTTTAGTTTTTGCTGGGAGGGGTGATTATGACAATATAGACCCACTCAAAGAGATTTTTTTTTTTTCTCCCTTAAATAAATATTCCTTGAAGGCACATATGCCAACAGAACAGCAAAGTTTGTTTTTTTTCTTATTATTTCAATTTTTAGAATCAGAGATGAAAAAGGATGCCTGGAAAAAGCTGTGTTTAGGGAGGCTCAAGACTTGCATTAATTTCCTGGCAGATTAGAGAATAAAGTGGGAGAGAGGTTAAAGGAAGGACTTGTCTGCCAAGTGAATTGGAAGGAGGAAGATCAAGGGAATTGTCTGAAAGCAGGGAGTGGCTATTTGAAGCAGATAGGAACAAGAATCTGCTCACCTTCATTGGTCCTTCGTGGGTCAGCCTAGTGGCACTTGCTGCAGTTAACTATGCTGGTGTATTTATTTCATATCCCACTGGGGTAGACCTACATCTCTCACCTCTGCTTCTCTCTAAAGTTAAAACAAACCACAAAATCACATAGATGAAGGGGAAAAGTGGCATGTCCCTTTTGAAAACACTCATAGGAAAAAAAGTCCCAAAGCAAAAGTGTTAGAGTAAACTGACTATATGGAAAATGTTTTAAATGTGTATATTTCAAATGACACAAGAGAAATAGCTAAACAAATATGACTAACAGTGGTTTATTTTCCTTAATAAATAAAAAGCCTCTTTAAAGAAACAAGAAACATAGTGTATAAATAAATGGGTACCTGATATGAGACACTTTAAAGAAGACATGTCTATGGCTAATAAACATGTCAACAGACGAATTAATTTGTTATTTGCTCAACCTGATAAAGATCATCTGGGAAGGACATACAGGCATGGCTCTTTTTGGCATCCCAGGTAGCGTTAGCAGTAAAGAACCCTCCTGCCAGTTCAGTACAATAAAGAGACCGCGGTTTCAATCTCCGAGTCGGGAAGATACTCTGGAGGAGGATATGGCAACACACTCCAGTATTCTTTTTAAAAAATTAATATGTTTTTTTAATGGGAGGATCATTGGTTTACAGGATGTTGCTGTTTTCTGCCAAATACCAACATGAATCAGCCATAGGTATGCATATGTCCCCTTCCTCTCGAGCCNATTTTTTTTTTTCTCCCTTAAATAAATATTCCTTGAAGGCACATATGCCAACAGAACAGCAAAGTTTGTTTTTTTTCTTATTATTTCAATTTTTAGAATCAGAGATGAAAAAGGATGCCTGGAAAAAGCTGTGTTTAGGGAGGCTCAAGACTTGCATTAATTTCCTGGCAGATTAGAGAATAAAGTGGGAGAGAGGTTAAAGGAAGGACTTGTCTGCCAAGTGAATTGGAAGGAGGAAGATCAAGGGAATTGTCTGAAAGCAGGGAGTGGCTATTTGAAGCAGATAGGAACAAGAATCTGCTCACCTTCATTGGTCCTTCGTGGGTCAGCCTAGTGGCACTTGCTGCAGTTAACTATGCTGGTGTATTTATTTCATATCCCACTGGGGTAGACCTACATCTCTCACCTCTGCTTCTCTCTAAAGTTAAAACAAACCACAAAATCACATAGATGAAGGGGAAAAGTGGCATGTCCCTTTTGAAAACACTCATAGGAAAAAAAGTCCCAAAGCAAAAGTGTTAGAGTAAACTGACTATATGGAAAATGTTTTAAATGTGTATATTTCAAATGACACAAGAGAAATAGCTAAACAAATATGACTAACAGTGGTTTATTTTCCTTAATAAATAAAAAGCCTCTTTAAAGAAACAAGAAACATAGTGTATAAATAAATGGGTACCTGATATGAGACACTTTAAAGAAGACATGTCTATGGCTAATAAACATGTCAACAGACGAATTAATTTGTTATTTGCTCAACCTGATAAAGATCATCTGGGAAGGACATACAGGCATGGCTCTTTTTGGCATCCCAGGTGGCGTTAGCGGTAAAGAACCCTCCTGCCAGTTCAGTACAATAAAGAGACCGCGGTTTCAATCTCCGAGTCGGGAAGATACTCTGGAGGAGGATATGGCAACACACTCCAGTATTCTTTTTAAAAAATTAATATGTTTTTTTAATGGGAGGATCATTGGTTTACAGGATGTTGCTGTTTTCTGCCAAATACCAACATGAATCAGCCATAGGTATGCATATGTCCCCTTCCTCTCGAGCCTTCCTATCTCCCTCCCCATCCCACCCCTCTAGGTTGTTACAGAACCCCTGTTTGAGTTCCCTGAGTCATACAGCAAATTCCCGTTGTCATTCTGTTGTACATATGGTAATGTAAGTTTCCATGTTACTCTGTCCATACATCTCACCCTCTTTCCCCACCTCACCTCTGCTGTGTCCATAAGTCCCACTCCAGTATTCTTGCCTGGAAACTCACATGGACAGAGGAGCCTGGGGGATTACAATCCGTGGGGATACAAAGAACTGGACACGGCTGAGCACAGCACATGCCTTGTTTTATTGTGCTTCTCACTACGCTTCGAGATGTTGCATTTTTTTTTAATAAATTGGACGGTTATGTCAACCCTGCCTTGAGCACATCTACTGGTACCATTTTCCCGACAATATTTGCTTACTTCGTGTCTCTGTGTCACATTTTGGCAAGTCTCACAATATTTCACACTTTTTCATCATCGTGTTTTATTGTGCTTCTCACTACGCTTCGAGATGTTGCATTTTTTTTTAATAAATTGGACGGTTATGTCAACCCTGCCTTGAGCACATCTACTGGTACCATTTTCCCGACAATATTTGCTTACTTCGTGTCTCTGTGTCACATTTTGGCAAGTCTCACAATATTTCACACTTTTTCATCATCGTCGTACTTGTTATAGTGATCTATGATCAGTGATCTTTGACGTTACTACTGCAACCCACTGAAGGTGCACATGATGGTTAGTATTTTTTGGCAATAAAGCTTTTAAGGTGTAAACATGTTAAAAGACATAATATCATTGCCCGTAATAGACTACAGTGTAGTGTGAATTTAACTTTTATAGGCACTGCAAAACCAAAACTTTATGTGACTTGCTTCATTGCGATATTTGCTTAATTGCAGTGATGTAGAACTGGACCCACAACGTCTCCGAGGTGTATGGTCAGCATCGTACTTAATGGGGAAGACTGAATGCTTTCCCCCTAAGACTGGGTATCAGGCAGGCGTATACACTCTTACTGCTGCTATTCAAGATAGTGATCAACCTTGTAACCAGGGCAGTGCCTCTGTGCTTAGTCACTCAGTGCCGTCCAGCTCTTTTCGACCCCGTAGACTGTAGCCCTTCAGGCTCCTCTCTCCATGGGATTTCCTAGGCAAGAACACTGAAGTGGGTTGCCACTTCCTCCTCTAGGGGATCTTCCCCGCCCAGAGATTGAACCGGCATTTCCTGCATTTCTTGCCAGTACAGTAAGGCAAGGAAAAAGCAAACAGATTGGAAAGAAAGTAACAAAAGTGTTTCTATATTCAGATGACCTGGTTGTTATATAGAAAATCCCCGAATATTTGTAAAAGCCCTAGAACTGAGAATTAAATTCCGCATGGTCGCCAGATGCAAAATAAACATGCAGAAAGCAATTTCTTTTCTTTTCTTTTTTTTTGGACCGTGCTGGGCAGTATGTGTAATCTTCATTCCCTGACCAGGCACCAAACCCTTCAGTGGAAGCACAGTCTTAACCACTGGACTGCCAGAGAAGTCTGCAGTTGTATCTCTATATACAATGAGCAGAAGGATACCAGAATTTAAAATATAATTAATTTACAGTTGATCATAAAAATTGAAATACTTAGGTACACATTTAACACTTATATGCTGAACAGTACAAAATACTGATGGAAGAAATTGAAGACCTAAATAAATGTAAAGACCTACTGTGTCTCTGAATGGAAAGACTCTGATGTTGTTTGTGGGTATCCTTACTTCCAAGGCTATGGACTGGAGAGGGAAACTGGGAGCAGCAGCCAGCCCTTGAGCTACTCAGGCATGTCCTAGTGCCAAGAGCAGGCAAAAGCCAGCCTAAGGCGAGGACTTGCCTGGTGTTCCAGTGGCTAAGACTCTATGCTCCCGATACAAGGGGCCTGGGTTTGATCCTACATGCTGCAACTAAAGATGCCACATGCAACAAAAATTGAAGATGCCACACAGTGCAACTAGACATTGTGCAGCCAAATAAATAATAAATAAAGATATATATTACAAATAAAGCCAGCCTAAAGCATAAGAAATCAATGTCAGCCCTAAAGAGAACTTTGGTTACTTGGCTTTCATCTCCTCATGCTTAACCTCAGTGAAGGAGAATCCTGGAGAGCGTTGGACCTCAGCGTATGTCTCCTTTCTCATGCTATGGTCAGACTTGTGTCTCTAGGATGACAGCAGGCTCTGGCCAGCTCTTTGGGCAGGCAGGGTGCCCATGGACCCTACACCTGCCATATTATGTATGGAAGGCAAAGAGGAGAGATGAGTCAGCCCTCTTGCTTCTTCACAGTAATGATCAAAGTACTGGGGGCTTCTGCAATACTTCCACAGTGGTGTTGATGGTACAAGATTTCACTCTCTGTTTATATGATTTTCAAAATATATGAAAATAACAGTGAAATCATTAAGCCACCCCAGGGAGTTTCAGCTGTAATTTATGGCTCCATGTCTCCCACCATTGTAATTTTGTTTTGCATTCATTAGGATGCGAGTTTCTTTAGAGAAAAATCACAAGGAGTCACAGTTCTGACGACTCACATTAACCACTGTGTTAATCATAGATATTACTAAGGCTGTGATTCTGAAAAGTAAGTTAATTTCCCTTGTGTGGGAACCACCTGAGTAACATTTAGGTTCCTCTCTAGGGTAGGCTGATTGTCTCCGGAAAGAACCTGCTGCTTCCATGGTAGCATGCTTGACGGAGGGCTCTGCCCACATCACCTTCTCTGGCTTTATTTTGTCCATCTTGTCCCTCCCTGGAATTTGGGAAGAAGAAGATTAGCTGGTGTTCTTGGATGCATAAGAAGGACAGGTGCTTTCTGAACGTTTCACATGCTTTCCAACACACACACACGTACACACACGCAATTTTTTCTAGCATATTAGTTGACAGTTTGCTTTCTTCTCTGTCAGAAATTTCATTATCTTTAATTCAATGTTGAGTGGAGGAGACTTTCCTCTTCACCCTGAAAATCTTTTTTACGACAGTTTTCAGTGATGCAGACTAGATTAGTGCTTTGTTTGAGTGAAAGAAAAAAGAGAGTGTTTCTTTGAGGAAGTTTTTACATGGCTTTCCTAGATCAAGGATGAATTGAATAGAGGGTAATCCTAGGAACCTGGGATAGCAGTAGTGGGTGTGGTGATAACACCTGCCACGCCTTGAACACCTACTATGTGTCGGGCATAGACAGCGTCTCCCTTCCTCCTCACTGTCATCATCAGTCCTGATGAACCCGAAGTTCAGTGAGTCTGTCTAAGTCATTCAGTAGAAAATGATAAGTGTCAAGAGTCTGTATGAAAACCAGTCTGATTCAAAGCCTGGGTTTTAACCCTGTGTCCGACCTCCCCTCCTGTGATGCCTGGGATAAAGTGGTGTTGACTGTCCCATGATGGCCTCCCTAGGGGCAGCCGGAGACCCCAGAAGGCAATAAAAACAAACTCAGAGAGAGGGAGCCAGGTTCTCTGGGGTTTACTGTGAAGGGGGTTGAGCTCCAGTGGGTTGGGCCGGACCCCTTTTGCTGATGTGGCTGAGCCCTCAGAGAAGAAGCTGGAGTTGGTCAGCCTTCAGATCCAGGGTGACCCCGGCCTGGCTGTCTCTGGTGCTTCACAGTGAGGGTTACTGTGGCTACAGCTCATGGTAGAAATGGTCTACACAGCAGAAACGTGGAGGCAGAGTCATAGCGTTACTCTGCCTTGTGTTGTCTCTTATCTGAAAGGGATTCTGGGGTCTCCACTGGGGTCATCCATCTGCTGATGGGAAGAAGCGGCCTGCTTCCAAGCCCGTGTGGTTCTTCAGCCTGCTCCCCTCGGTGCTGCGCTCCCAGGGCTAGTGGATCGGGTGGGCAGTCTTTGCAGCCTACGACAGCAGAATGTCAGTTCCCACCAGACTAGATGGACCATGACTTTAGACCCATGGGTTTCCTACTGGAGAGGGTCTTTACATTCCTGGGTTTTGATTTGATGTAAACTTCGAGAAACGGAAAAAGCCTAACAGCGAAAGCTCTTTATCTCTGTAGTTTCCGGCAAGAAAACATGGGTTCTAGAGTCTGTGTTTGTGTGCTTAGGATGGCGACCCCTCTCTGTAGGCCTTTGGGCCCTAATACCTCAGTGCCCTCATTTTTTCTGTATCTGAAACATTCTTGTGTTTAAAAATGGCCATTGTCACTGACCCCATCATAACCGTTGAGGATCATCTGTTTTTTCCTCTGGTTGAATAAAAAGCCTGCTACAGAGTAGGAGGAAAAAGGTGTCTGGAGAGTGCAAAAGGTATTCATTGGGAGCTCTACAGGATTGGATGGGCGCTCGGAGAACTCTTCTTTGGGACCATGTTGCCTATTTAATCACAACCAAGGCTACTCTTGGGGCTTCCCTGTGGCTCGGTGGGAAAGAACTCACCGATGCAGGAGACATGGGCTTGATCCCTGGGTGGGGAAAATCTCCTGGGGAAGGAAATGGCAACCCATTCCAGTATTCTTGCCTGGAAAATTCCATGGACAGGGGAGCCTGGTGGGCAAGAGTCAGACATGACTTGGTGACTAAACAACAAATGAAGGCTGATATTAAAGAGGCACTTGTTTATAGACTGCGCATGTGCACCTTTCCCGCCTCTCCTGCAGATGGATTGAAAACCGACCATTTGAAGAATGACACCTAAAACATGGTGAAGGTCACATGTAGAGGCTGGATTGCTTTGTCAGAGCTCCCAGGCAAACTACTAATGTTCATCTTATATATTAAAAAAAAAAACAACAAAAAACACTCACACACAAAAAAACAAAAACCAGTGAGAGTTGTGTGCAGCCTGAACCCTTTCATGATCCCAAACTTGACACCGGCGTGGGGTTGGGTCTGGTGAAGTTTGGGGCTGGGGGTCAGGCGTCTATTTCATGCATTACGAGATAAAAAGTTGCTGGGTTTAGGGACTTCCGTGGCAGTCTAGTGGCTCAGACATCCCCCTCCAGTGCAAGAAGGTATGGGTTTGATCCCTGATCTGGGAGCTAAGATCCCATGTACCTCATGGCCAGAAAGCCAGAACATAAACAGAAGCAATATATTGTAAAAAAAAATTCAATAAAGACTTTGAAAATGGTCCACATCAAAAAAAAATTTTTTTTAAATATAGTCAGGTTTTCACATCCTGGTCAGTCAGTTGAACTCAATCTGCCAGGTCCAACTGGTGCTAGCAAAATATCCTGCTTTGGGAACTCTTCTCAGCTCTCTGTAATGACCTATAGGGGAAAAGAATCTAAAAAAGAGTGGAGATATGTAAATGAGCAACAGATTCACTCTGCTGTAGAGCAGAAAGTAACGCAACACTGTAAATCAACTATGTTCTAATCAAAATTAAAAATAAAAATCCTGCTTTGTAAACATATTTTCCCTCTGGGTTCCTATGTTCAGGAACATCAGAAAGAAGGAGAGAAACAGAGTCAGATGGGCTGTGGGCTGTCTGAGAGGCTGGGGTCTCCACTGGGGCCAAATGGGGCACAGTGGTCACCTGTGGGACACTCACGCTGCCTTGAATCCTGTCTGTGGCTGAGTTATTAAACGAGGGCGGGTGGCCACAGGGAGTGAGGCTGGGCCTCAAGAATCTGCCCAGCTTTTGTCCGCAGAGGTCAGCCTTTGACAGCCGAGAAGCAGGGGTCTGTCCCCTGGCAGTAGGGGTGTGAACCAGCTTGCACCCCCAGAAGTCTCAGGATGAAGGACGGGGGGGCCAGCCATAGAACTCCTCTCTTTCTTCCAGTATGACCGGCTGTCATTCAGAGCAGGCTGATGCAATGATGCTCCAGAAGCAGGAAACCTGCAAAGCAATTATCTTTTTAGTAGGTCACTGGTCTCATTTGGGAGAAGAGACCAGAGGGAGAGCTGGGGAGGCGGGCAGCACATGTAGTAGCCGCGTGGGTGATTAATAGCCGTGTCACTTTCCATGAGTGTTGCTTTAAGCGGCTGTGTTCAAAATTGAGTGGGAATGAAATAAAACAACCCCCAAATAAATGTTTCCTCCAGTCCTTATGAGTCGCTGGAATCCAGAAATAGCTTTTCCAATCTATCATTTTAAATGGCATCGTTCACAGGCCTCTCACACGGATACTGGGATGCACACTCTTTTTTAAAGACCATGAAAAATTTGAGCTCAGTGACTTTGGGGTTGTTTTCTGGCCCTGAAATAAAATGATGTTTATGGAGGAAAATATAGCCTTTACCTGGCTTTTTAAAGAAAAATAGTAACCCAGTGGAGGAAAAGGATAGGAAGAATTTTATGTCCATATAGATCATAAACTGAAAGAGTAAAAATGTCTGGCAGGCAGTAATTTCTGGCCAGCTGCAGGGACTGTGGTCTGGTGATCCGTGTTCAGGGCAGTGTGCCAAGGATGCTGGCAAGCAGAGGACCAGCCTGGACCCTCATGACCCTCTGTGAGGTAGACTGAGGCCTGAGGCAGGGGGCAGGCAGAGCTCCAGCCCCCGCCAAGCCCTCTCCGAGCGCAAAGTCTTGAGGCCACCACTCTCTGCTGCCTGTGTTGGAGCCAGGCTCCTGGCTCCGGGTGTGATGGTGGTGATCTCACGGATGACTGGCTGCACCTCTGGGCAGGAGAAGAGTCGTTAGCTTTGAGTGTCATCTCTTCACCTGGAGCAGCCACAGAGCACGTGCGACGGATGAGATGCCAGTGAGAACGTCCTGGCTCAGTGCACAGAAGGACTTTCGGTGTCTTGTGCCAGAGAAAGGGAAGGAAAGACTGCGGGTGCTGCCTGCTTTCCACCCACTCATTTCTTTCTTTCTTTTAATATTTATTTATTTGACTGTACCAGGTCTTAGATGGGGCACACGGAATCCCATCTTCATTGCAACATGCAGGATCTTTTTAGTTGCGTCGTTTGAACTGTTAGTTGCGGCATGTGGGATCTAGTTCCCCGACCAGGGATCAGATCCAGGCCTCCTGCCTTGGGAGCTTGGAGTCTTAGCCACTGGACCAGGGAAGTCCCTCATTTCTTCTTTTCTTGTCTTTAGAAGGAAACCCAACCCCAGACCAGCAGAGAGTGGGCTCTTGGGCATAAGGACAAGGTAGATTGCTCATCTTATTTGCTTCCTCCATCACACTCGTAACTGCTTACTAGCTCCCACCCAGAACTCCAGTGTCTCCCAGCTGGGCTTTTATCCGAACATCTGTGAACAAGCACACATTCCAAGGAGACATGGAGGGATGAGAGGTGGAGTCAGGTGTGTTGGTGCTAGGAGATGGCAGGACCTTTCATCATCTGTCGCCTCGCTTTCAGTCGTTCCCACCCACTCACACCTGGCCAGGCTGGGACACCCGAAGACAGAACAGGCCTGCCCTCAGTGGGCTGTGCGTCTGGCCACAGGTGCTGTTTCAAAATGGTTGTTGTTTGTTCACTGAGGCGTGTCCCGCTCTTGCAGCTCCATGGACTGTAGCCCGCCAGGCTCCTGTCTGTGGGATTCTCCAGGCAGGAGTACTGGAGTGGGTTGCCATTTCCTTCTCCAGGGATCTTCCCAACCCAGGGGTCGAACCCACATCTCTTGCGTTGGCAGGCCGTTTCTTTACCAGTGAGCCAGGAGGGAAACCCCAGTTTAATATTTTATATTGAATAAAATATAAGTTTGAGGAAATTGGTTCGGTATCTAGTAATGTCTAATACCCCCCAAAGTGAAAGACAGATCATACATGCTAACGTGATGTGATTTTATCCATGCTGTTAAATGTTTACTTCTAGCCAGTTAAAGGAGTGGGGACAAATGGAGTTTGTAGAATAACCTGACATTACACTGGTACCAGCTTTTGGTCTATGACTGATGTATTGGTTACAAAAGGATGCAGCCAGAGCTGTCGTTCTGCAGACTGTCCGGCTCGCTTGGCAGCGCGCCCTGTTGAGGTCGGGACGGATGGAGGGCGTGGGCAAAGGGAGGGTCCTGCTCCTCGGACAGCCATCTGCAGGTGGTGAGGCTGTCTGGGGAGCTCTGCCCACAGAAGATGAACCTGTGCTCACAGTGTGCCCCCGTGTGCCTGGGTGAGGTCTGTCTCCACGGCCTCATACCCAGACGCATGGGCAGGTTGTAAATTCTAGGTGCCATATGAACTAAAAAGATAGAGTGCCCTTCTTTTAATTACAAATAGTAACAGTATTATTATTATTTAATATATACATGTTTTTTGGTTGTGTGGGTCTTAGTTGTGGCACACAGGAGCTTCGATCTTCGTTGCCACGCGAAGGATGTTTTAGTTGTGGCATATGGGATTTAGTTCCTTGACCAGGGATTGACCCCTGGTCTCCTGCATTGGAAGCAGCAAGTCTTTAGCCACTGGACCACCAGGGAAGTCCCTGGGAACAATATGAAAGCATGCCATTATAATAAAAAAGGTCAAATATGAAAATTTTAAAATTTGCTGTTTCCTCTTTTTCCTTGAGTAATCCAGTCTTCGTGCCTGGAGAATCCCATGGACAGAGGATCCTGGCAGGAAACAGTCCGTGGGGTCACAAAGAGTCGGACTTGACTGAGTGATTAACAACAGCAACAGCAAGAGCAACTGACGGGCACCTTCCTTTCTCTGGTGCTGCAGCAGGCTGCCCGTTGGATGACCTAGCAAGAATGCTCCTGCTCCTGTGTACGTGTGCACAGGTGTGTGAGCATATGTGCACGTGTATGTGTGTGAAATGTTTCAAAAAATAACATTAAGGTTGGCATTGTCCACAGACAGGAGGCTGCCAAGCCCAGATTGTAGAGCATCAGTTTGCACGGAGCAGGGGGTGATCTAGACAAGCCAGGCTCTTGCCGTATGCAGCCATGGGATTCCGTATGATTAATTGCTGGGCGATGTCTGGGGACCATCCTACCCCACTTTACAAGCAGCTTGAAGCAGAGCCTCTGTTCACCCCTGCATAGCTGCGTGAGAGAGAAAAGCAGTCACAGCTTCCCTGGCGGTTCAGTGGTTAAAACTTCTTGCGGTGCAGGGGGTGAGGGTTTGCTCCCTGCTTGAGGAGCTAAGATCCTACAGGAACCAAAACATAAAACAAGCAACATTGTAACAAATTCAATAAACACTCAAAAGAAAAGTTATAAAAAGAGAGAGGGAGAGGCAGTGCTGTGCGCAGTGCACAGGGTTTAAGGCTCGATGGAGAGATCGCCTCTCCCACGAGAAACTCCAGGGGGGATGCAGTGGGCTGAAATAATGACCTGCCTGTGAATCTGACAGAAGAACCAGAGTTCGTTGCCTCCTTGTTGAGTCCCTTTGAAATATGTTCTAGGGTATGTCAGAAACTTAGTAAAACTGAATAATTAATGATCACAGTGGTAGGGAGAGTGAAGTCGCTCAGTCGTGTCCGACTCTTTGTGACCCCATGGACTGTAGCCTACCAGGCTCCTCCGTCCATGGGATTTTCCAGGCAAGAGTACTGGAGTGGGTTGCCATTTCCTTCTCCAGAGGATATTCCCCACCCAGGGCTCGAACCCAGGTCTCCCGCACTGTAGGCAGACGCTTTACCGTCTGAGCCACAAGGGAAGCCCCCTTAATGATCACAAGGCACTGGGAACTATAAAATGCCATGTAAATGTTAAGGTGTAAAAATTACTGTGTATTAAATAGATAACTTTGCTATAAAAATTTCCATGGTGGGAAGGTTAATTTTCAGAGGAGGTGAAAAGCTTTTTGTTGGACAGTCTTCAGAAACTCTCGATATCTTATTATCTTAACTCTGTTTTAGAAGACTCAGGCATTCTGTTACCTGAAGTTGCTGTTCAGTTGCTCAGTCGTGTCTGACTCTTTGTGACCCTAGGGACTGCAACACACCTTTACTATCTCCTTGAGTTTGCTTAAACTCATGTCCATTGAGTTGGTGATGCCATCCAACCATCTCATCCTTTGCTGCCCCGCTTCTCGTGCCTTCACGAGAAGATCCCAGCATCGGGATCTTTTCTAACATGTCATCTGTTTGCATCAGGTGGCCAAAGTATTGGAGCTTCAGCATCAGTCTTTCCAATGAATATACAGTGATTATTTCCTTTAGAAATAACTGGTTTGATCTCCTTGCTGTCCAAGGGACTCTCAAGAGTCTTCTCCAGCACCATGTTAGAAAACATCAATTCTGAATTATTTAAAGGCAAATGAGTGTTTGTGACGATGTTGCCTGTTAGATTTTGGTAAAGTTGTGTGTGTTTGCTTCTCTCTAGCCGGAGGCAGTTTGGACCCAAAGCCAGGGAGGAGGTCAAGATTATTGAGCACCAAACGCAGACCCTGCGGCTGATGCCTCATCTGGCCACTGCCTTGGCCCTGACCTTCGCCGGCAGGTGAGATGGCTCCAGGGATTTGCCTCATCTCCAAGTGAGTCTGTGGTTTCATTAATAGGTGGGACAGGAGAGGCAGGCAGAGGCTTTCCTTTTTTTTCCTAAAAATTTTATTATTGTAAAAAGTTTACTTGTAACTGAGAAGACTCCTAAGAGTCCCTTGGACAGCAATGAGGTCAAATCAGTCAATCCTAAAGAAAATCAGCCCTGAATATCCATTGGAAGGACTGATGCTGAAGCTGAAGTTCGAATACTTGGGCCACCTGATGCGAAGAGCCGACTCATTGGAAAAGACCCTGATGCTGGGAAAGACTGAGGGCAGGAGGAGAAGGGGAGGTCAGAGCATGAGCTGTCTCTTATACACATCTCCGGCGTGGGGTTGGGTCTGGTGAAGTTTGGGGCTGGGGGTCAGGCGTCTATTTCATGCATTACGAGATAAAAAGTTGCTGGGTTTAGGGACTTCCGTGGCAGTCTAGTGGCTCAGACATCCCCCTCCAGTGCAAGAAGGTATGGGTTTGATCCCTGATCTGGGAGCTAAGATCCCATGTACCTCGTGGCCAGAAAGCCAGAACATAAACAGAAGCAATATATTGTAAAAAAAAAATTCAATAAAGACTTTGAAAATGGTCCACATCAAAAAAAATTTTTTTTTAAATGTAGTCAGGTTTTCACATCCTGGTCAGTCAGTTGAACTCAATCTGCCAGGTCCAACTGGTGCTAGCAAAATATCCTGCTTTGGGAACTCTTCTCAGCTCTCTGTAATGACCTATAGGGGAAAAGAATCTAAAAAAGAGTGGAGATATGTAAATGAGCAACAGATTCACTCTGCTGTAGAGCAGAAAGTAACGCAACACTGTAAATCAACTATGTTCTAATCAAAATTAAAAATAAAAATCCTGCTTTGTAAACATATTTTCCCTCTGGGTTCCTATGTTCAGGAACATCAGAAAGAAGGAGAGAAACAGAGTCAGATGGGCTGTGGGCTGTCTGAGAGGCTGGGGTCTCCACTGGGGCCAAATGGGGCACAGTGGTCACCTGTGGGACACACTCAGGCTGCCTTGAATCCTGTCTGTGGCTGAGTTATTAAACGAGGGCGGGTGGCCACAGGGAGTGAGGCTGGGCCTCAAGAATCTGCCCAGCTTTTGTCCACAGAGGTCAGCCTTTGACAGCCGAGAAGCAGGGGTCTGTCCCCTGGCAGTAGGGGTGTGAACCAGCTTGCACCCCCAGAAGTCTCAGGATGAAGGACGGGGGGGCCAGCCATAGAACTCCTCTCTTTCTTCCAGTATGACCGGCTGTCATTCAGAGCAGGCTGATGCAATGATGCTCCAGAAGCAGGAAACCTGCAAAGCAATTATCTTTTTAGTAGGTCACTGGTCTCATTTGGGAGAAGAGACCAGAGGGAGAGCTGGGGAGGCGGGCAGCACATGTAGTAGCCGCGTGGGTGATTAATAGCCGTGTCACTTTCCATGAGTGTTGCTTTAAGCGGCTGTGTTCAAAATTGAGTGGGAATGAAATAAAACAACCCCCAAATAAATGTTTCCTCCAGTCCTTATGAGTCGCTGGAATCCAGAAATAGCTTTTCCAATCTATCATTTTAAATGGCATCGTTCACAGGCCTCTCACATGGATACTGGGATGCACACTCTTTTTTAAAGACCATGAAAAATTTGAGCTCAGTGACTTTGGGGTTGTTTTCTGGCCCTGAAATAAAATGATGTTTATGGAGGAAAATATAGCCTTTACCTGGCTTTTTAAAGAAAAATAGTAACCCAGTGGAGGAAAAGGATAGGAAGAATTTTATGTCCATATAGATCATAAACTGAAAGAGTAAAAATGTCTGGCAGGCAGTAATTTCTGGCCAGCTGCAGGGACTGTGGTCTGGTGAGCTGTGTTCAGGGCAGCGTGCCAAGGATGCTGGCAAGCAGAGGACCAGCCTGGACCCTCATGGCCCTCTGTGAGGTAGACTGGGGCCTGAGGCAGGGGGCAGGCAGAGCTCCAGCCCCCGCCAAGCCCTCTGCGAGCGCAAAGTCTTGAGGCCACCACTCTCTGCTGCCTGTGTTGAAGCCAGGCTCCTGGCTCCGGGTGTGATGGTGGTGATCTCACGGATGACTGGCTGCACCTCTGGGCAGGAGAAGAGTCGTTAGCTTTGAGTGTCGTCTCTTCACCTGGAGCAGCCACAGAGCACGTGCGACGGATGAGATGCCAGTGAGAACGTCCTGGCTCAGTGCACAGAAGGACTATCGGTGTCTTGTGCCAGAGAAAGGGAAGGAAAGACTGCGGGTGCTGCCTGCTTTCCACCCACTCATTTCTTTCTTTCTTTTAATATTTATTTATTTGACTGTACCAGGTCTTAGATGGGGCACACGGAATCCCATCTTCATTGCAACATGCAGGATCTTTTTAGTTGCGTCGTTTGAACTGTTAGTTGCGGCATGTGGGATCTAGTTCCCCGACCAGGGATCAGATCCAGGCCTCCTGCCTTGGGAGCTTGGAGTCTTAGCCACTGGACCACCAGGGAAGTCCCTCATTTCTTCTTTTCTTGTCTTTAGAAGGAAACCCAACCCCAGACCAGCAGAGAGTGGGCTCTTGGGCATAAGGACAAGGTAGATTGCTCATCTTATTTGCTTCCTCCATCACACTCGTAACTGCTTACTAGCTCCCACCCAGAACTCCAGTGTCTCCCAGCTGGGCTTTTATCCGAACATCTGTGAACAAGCACACATTCCAAGGAGACATGGAGGGATGAGAGGTGGAGTCAGGTGTGTTGGTGCTAGGAGATGGCAGGACCTTTCATCATCTGTCGCCTCGCTTTCAGTCGTTCCCACCCACTCACACCTGGCCAGGCTGGGACACCCGAAGACAGAACAGGCCTGCCCTCAGTGGGCTGTGCGTCTGGCCACAGGTGCTGTTTCAAAACGGTTGTTGTTTGTTCAGTCAGGCGTGTCCCACTCTTTTGCAGCTCCATGGACTGTAGCCCGCCAGGCTCCTCGGTCTGTGGGATTCTCCAGGCAGGAGTACTGGAGTGGGTTGCCATTTCCTTCTCCAGGGATCTTCCCGACCCACTGGTCGAACCCACATCTCTTGCGTTGGCAGGCCGTTTCTTTACCAGTTTAATATTTTATATTGAATAAAATATAAGTTTGAGGAAATTGGTTCGGTATCTAGTAATGTCTAATACCCCCCAAAGTGAAAGACAGATCATACATGCTAATGTGATGTGATTTTATCCATGCTGTTAAATGTTTACTTCTAGCCAGTTAAAGGAGTGGGGACAAATGGAGTTTGTAGAATAACCTGACATTACACTGGTACCAGCTTTTGGTCTATGACTGATGTATTGGTTACAAAAGGATGCAGCCAGAGCTGTCGTTCTGCAGACTGTCCGGCTCGCTTGGCAGCGCGCCCTGTTGAGGTCGGGACGGATGGAGGGCGTGGGCAAAGGGAGGGTCCTGCTCCTCGGACAGCCATCTGCAGGTGGTGAGGCTGTCTGGGGAGCTCTGCCCACAGAAGATGAACCTGTGCTCACAGTGTGCCCCCGTGTGCCTGGGTGAGGTCTGTCTCCACGGCCTCATACCCAGACGCATGGGCAGGTTGTAAATTCTAGGTGCCATATGAACTAAAAAGATAGAGTGCCCTTCTTTTAATTACAAATAGTAACAGTATTATTATTATTTAATATATACATGTTTTTTGGTTGTGTGGGTCTTAGTTGTGGCACATAGGAGCTTCGATTTTCGTTGCCACGCGAAGGATGTTTCAGTTGTGGCATATGGGATTTAGTTCCTTGACCAGGGATTGACCCCTGGTCTCCTGCATTGGAAGCAGCAAGTCTTTAGCCACTGGACCACCAGGGAAGTCCCTGGGAACAATATGAAAGCATGCCATTATAATAAAAAAGGTCAAATATGAAAATTTTAAAATTTGCTGTTTCCTCTTTTTCCTTGAGTAATCCAGTCTTCGTGCCTGGAGAATCCCATGGACAGAGGATCCTGGCAGGAAACAGTCCGTGGGGTCACAAAGAGTCGGACTTGACTGAGTGATTAACAACAGCAACAGCAAGAGCAACTGACGGGCACCTTCCTTTCTCTGGTGCTGCAGCAGGCTGCCCGTTGGATGACCTAGCAGGAATGCTCCTGCTCCTGTGTACGTGTGCACAGGTGTGTGAGCATATGTGCACATGTATGTGTGTGAAATGTTTCAAAAAATAACATTAAGGTTGGTTGACTGAGTGATTAACAACAGCAACAGCAAGAGCAACTGACGGGCACCTTCCTTTCTCTGGTGCTGCAGCAGGCTGCCCGTTGGATGACCTAGCAGGAATGCTCCTGCTCCTGTGTACGTGTGCACAGGTGTGTGAGCATATGTGCACATGTATGTGTGTGAAATGTTTCAAAAAATAACATTAAGGTTGGCATTGTCCACAGACAGGAGGCTGCCAAGCCCAGATTGTAGAGCATCAGTTTGCACGGAGCAGGGGGTGATCTAGACAAGCCAGGCTCTTGCCGTATGCAGCCATGGGATTCCGTATGATTAATTGCTGGGCGATGTCTGGGGACCATCCTACCCCACTTTACAAGCAGCTTGAAGCAGAGCCTCTGTTCACCCCTGCATAGCTGCGTGAGAGAGAAAAGCAGTCACGGCTTCCCTGGCGGTTCAGTGGTTAAAACTTCTTGCGGTGCAGGGGGTGAGGGTTTGCTCCCTGCTTGAGGAGCTAAGATCCTACAGGAACCAAAACATAAAACAAGCAACATTGTAACAAATTCAATAAACACTCAAAAGAAAAGTTATAAAAAGAGAGAGGGAGAGGCAGTGCTGTGCGCAGTGCACAGGGTTTAAGGCTCGATGGAGAGATCGCCTCTCCCATGAGAAACTCCAGGGGGGATGCAGTGGGCTGAAATAATGACCTGCCTGTGAATCTGACAGAAGCACCAGAGTTCGTTGCCTCCTTGTTGAGTCCTTTTGAAATATGTTCTAGGGTATGTCAGAAACTTAGTAAAACTGAATAATTAATGATCACAGTGGTAGGGAGAGTGAAGTCGCTCAGTCGTGTCCGACTCTTTGTGACCCCATGGACTGTAGCCTACCAGGCTCCTCCGTCCATGGGATTTTCCAGGCAAGAGTACTGGAGTGGGTTGCCATTTCCTTCTCCAGAGGATATTCCCCACCCAGGGCTCGAACCCAGGTCTCCCGCACTGTAGGCAGACGCTTTACCGTCTGAGCCACAAGGGAAGCCCCCTTAATGATCACAAGGCACTGGGAACTATAAAATGCCATGTAAATGTTAAGGTGTAAAAATTACTGTGTATTAAATAGATAACTTTGCTATAAAAATTTCCATGGTGGGAAGGTTAATTTTCAGAGGAGGTGAAAAGCTTTTTGTTGGACAGTCTTCAGAAACTCTCGATATCTTATTATCTTAACTCTGTTTTAGAAGACTCAGGCATTCTGTTACCTGAAGTTGCTGTTCAGTTGCTCAGTCGTGTCTGACTCTTTGTGACCCTAGGGACTGCAACACACCTTTACTATCTCCTTGAGTTTGCTTAAACTCATGTCCATTGAGTTGGTGATGCCATCCAACCATCTCATCCTTTGCTGCCCCGCTTCTCGTGCCTTCACGAGAAGATCCCAGCATCGGGATCTTTTCTAACATGTCATCTGTTTGCATCAGGTGGCCAAAGTATTGGAGCTTCAGCATCAGTCTGAGAAGGGGAGGTCAGAGCATGAGACGGTTGGATAGCATGACTGATTCAATGGACATGAACTTGGGCAAACTTCAGGAGATGGTGAGGGACAGAGAGGCCTAGCATGCTTCAGTCCATGGGGTCGCAAAGAGCCAAACACAGCTTAGTGGCTGAACATCAGCAGCACTTTTAACTGCAAACACAGAAACGTCTGTGGTTAAACTCCAGCGTCAGGTTAAACCTGACATTGAATCTTGACAGTCTGTGTATCCTGATGAACAGGCGCCATGAAGAATTTGGGAAGACTCAGACTGATGTTTTCCCAGAGTTTCTGAAAGAAACAGACTGAGCCCATTAAAACTTTTCTGCCTCTGAAAAAGGTTTTGTTTATACTACTGTTTTCAAAACAGGGTCAAGGTGTGTACACTGAAGTATTTGCAGGGGGTTGGGGGCATCACTATTGAATAAAAGAGCAGTAATCGTGCTATCAAGTCAGGAGAGCTTCACGTGTTACAGCTGGCTCTTATCTGTGTCTCATAAGCCCTAGATGTTGTCTGGACAGTTGTATGTCATCAGCACACTGTGAATATCAGACATTCAGGGATTTGCCTGAGACTGTGGCTCGGTGGTAAAGAATCTGCCTGCAGTGCAGGAGACACAAGATCCCTGGGTAATGAGTAGGTATATGTCTAACTGTATAAGAAATCACCAGTTTTTCAGAAAGTTAGTACCATTTTATACTCTCTCATGCAATGTAGAGTGTTTCAGTTGCTCTGCATCCTTGCCAGCCATTGTTATGTTAAAGCTTTGTCTTGTTTTGTTTTAATTTTAATTTTTTTGTCTTTCTAACAGGTATAATTTTATTACCCTAGTAAATAGTGGACTTCCCTGATAGTTCAGTTGGNGAAAGTTAGTACCATTTTATACTCTCTCATGCAATGTAGAGTGTTTCAGTTGCTCTGCATCCTTGCCAGCCATTGTTATGTTAAAGCTTTGTCTTGTTTTGTTTTAATTTTAATTTTTTTGTCTTTCTAACAGGTATAATTTTATTACCCTAGTAAATAGTGGACTTCCCTGATAGTTCAGTTGGAAAAGAATCCACCTGAAATTCAAGAGACACCAGTTTGATTCCTGGGCCCAGAAGATCCCCTGGAGAAGGGAAAGGCTACCTACTCCAGTACTGTGGCCTGAAGAATTGCATGGACTGTATAGTCCATGGGTTCACAAAGAGTCGGACACGACTGAGCAAAATGACGTTGAGCATCTTTTCGTGTGCTTGTTTGCCATCTGTATATTTTCTTTGGTGGAGTATCTGTTCAGTTCTTTTACCCATTTTTGAATTGGAGTGTTTATTTTTTTTTATTGTTGAGTATCAGAGTTCTTTATATATTCTGGATGGAGTCTTTGATATCATACATGTGATTTGTGTCTTCTTCCGTTCTTTTCGTGTGCTTGTTTGCCATCTGTATATTTTCTTTGGTGGAGTATCTGTTCAGTTCTTTTACCCATTTTTGAATTGGAGTGTTTATTTTTTTTTATTGTTGAGTATCAGAGTTCTTTATATATTCTGGATGGAGTCTTTGATATCATACATGTGATTTGTGTCTTCTTCCGGTCTGTCACTTTCTTTTTATCCTCTTAAAAGTGTCTTGATCAGAGCAAGAGTTTTAATTTTTGATTTGATTTAATAGCTTTAAATTTTGATTTGGCTTGGAAGTGGGTAATGTGATTTTTTCTTTCTCCAAATTGGTTTGGCTCTTCTCAATGCTTTTTGCCTTTTTGTACACCTGTTAGAATCATCTTGTAAATATCTACAAGATGGCTGACATTTTGCTTGAGATTGTGTTGAATCTATAGATCAAATTGGGGAGAATTAACTTCTTCATATTGAGACTTCCAGTTCATGAACACTGGGTTATCTCTCCATTTAAAAAATTATTCTTACATTTCTACTCCAGTGCTTTGTAGTTTGTATATTTTATATATATAATATACATATTTATATATGTACAAACTTATACAACTAATTAAAACAAGCATTTTAATCAGTTATATAAATATATACATGTATATTTACATATATAAATATGTATATATTTATATAACTAGTTAAAATACACATATAATAAACACATATTTATTTTTAACACATATTTATATATGTATATATTTATATAACTAATTAAAATACACATATAATAAACACACATTTATATATGTATATATTTATATAACTAATTTGTATCTATTTATATATTATATTTATGTATAATTATATCATTGCAGATGATAACTGCAGCCATGAAATAAAAAGACACTTGCTCCTTGGAAGAAAAGTTATGACCAACCTATACAGCTTATTAAAAAGCAAAGAAATTACTTTGCCAACAAAGGTCCGTCTAGTCAAGGCTATGGTTTTTCCAGTACTCATGTGTGGATGTGAGAGCTGGAGTATAAAGAAAGCTGAGCACTGAAGAATGGATGCTTTTGAACTGTGGTCTTGGAGAAGACTCTTGAGAGTCCCTTGGGCAGCAAGAAGATCCAACTAGTCCATCCTAAAGGAAATCAGTCTTGAATATTCACTGAATATTCAGCACTGATGGTGAAGTTGAAACTCCAATATTTCGGCCACCTGATGTGAAGAACGGACTCATTGGAAAAGACCCTGATGCTGGGAAAGGTTGAAGGCAGGAGGAGAAGGGGATGACAGAGGATGAGATGGTTGGATGGTGTCACCGACTCAATGGACATGAGTTTCAGTAAACTCCGGGAGTTGGTGATGGACAGGGAGGCCTGGCGTGCTGCAGTCCATGGGGTCACAGAGAGTTGGACACGACTGAGTGACTGAACTGAACTGATATATATATATATATATATATATAGCTTTATATATATCTTATACACAGTATCAGTAGTGTATTTGCAAAGCAGAAATAGAGACACAGATGTAGAGCACAAATGTATGAATACCAAGGAGGAATTCGGGGGTTTGAAGAATTGGGAGATTGGGATTGACACATATACATTCCTGATATTTTGTTCTCTCTCTCTGTCTCTCTCTCCCCTTCATCAGTTTGCATAGATTTATCAATTGCATTGCTTTTTCCAAAATCAGATCGAATGCAGTTGATTTTCTCTGTTGTTTCTCTGCTTTCGGTTTTATTGGCATCTGCTTCAATGTCGATCATTTCTTTCCTTCCGTTGTTCTGCTTTAATTTCTTCTCTCTCTCGTGAGGTTAATTTGTTCTCTCTCTCTCTCTCTCTCTCTCTCTCTCTCTTCCCCAAGGCTTTGGGGCCTTCCTTCTTGCCTAGTCACCTGGTACAGACTCTTTTCTCTAAGCCTCATGTTAACTATATCCCTCTGCTTTTGATATGCTCTATTTTCATTTTCACTTTCATTCGGTTCAAAACTTTCGCTCTGACTTGTTCGGTTATTTAGAAGTGCTGTCGTAGTACTTCTAGTACAAGAATATCCTATGAAAGATTCTGTTCTTTCCAACTTAAGGCCCAGAACACACACACACACACACACACACACACACGAATCTAATAAGTTCCACGTTGTGAAGAGTATGTCTTCTCTTATAGTTGGGAGGATGGTTCTACAAATGTCAGTTAGGTTAGGTTGGTTTATTGTGCTCTGCAGACCATGCACATCCTTACTGATCTTCTGCCTCTTGTTCTAAGAGAACTATACAGATTTGCCTGTTTCTTCTTTCAGTTTTATTAGCTTTTGTCTCTAGTATTTTGCCATTTTTTAGATGCATATACATTGTAAGGATTATTGTATTTTCTTGGACAGTTGATCCCTTTATCATCATGTAATTTTTCTCTTAGTCCTTGAAAACATTCCTTGTCCTGCAATCTGTTTTGTCATATTACAGCGACTCCATGTTCCTTTGACTTAGTGTTTTATAGTACATCTTTATCATACATTTGTTTTTAACCTGGGTTTCTTTATAAAACAGAGTTTGAGGACCCTGTATGCAAGACAGTAAAAGAGATATAGATGTGTAGAGTGGATTTTTGGACTCTGAGGGAGAGGGAGAGGAAGAGGGTGGGATGATTTGGGAGAATAGCATTGAAATATGTATACTATCATGTCAGAAACGAATCGCCAGTCTGTGTTCGATGCAGGATGCAGGATGCTTGGGGCTGGTGCATGGGGATGATCCGGAGGGATGATGTGGGGTGGGAGGTGGTGGTGGTGAGGGGTTCAAAAAAGAAAAAAAAAACACAGAGGATAGTTAGGTCTTGATTTTTTTTTTAAACCTAACTTGAAAATCTCTGACTTTTAGCTGTTGTGTTTAGACCAATTGCATTTAAAGTGATTGTTGATATGTTTGGGTTAGTAGACAGCTGATTTTTATCTTTTCCATCTGTTTTTTTGTTACTTTTTCCTCTTTTCTGCCTGCTCTTAGATTGAATTGCTTATTATTCCATTTTATCTCCTTGATTGACATTATTTATACTTCTTTTGAAAATATTATAATTGTTGACCCAAGGTTTATAGTACACATCTTTAGTGAATTAGAGTCTACGTTAAACTATTATCTGGCCTCCCCTGTAGTGTAAGGACTTTAAACAGGGTATTCCCAATTCCTCCCTTGCATCCTTTTCCTGCTATTGTCACATAATTGACTTTAAAATATCCTGAAATATGCAGTGCATTGCTACCGATTTTCTTATACATAGTCATGTTTTAGATCAATTAAAAATAATTAAAATAGAATTGTTTTTACCTTTCTTTATTCATTTGCCAACACTGTTAATTTACTTGTGTAGATCCAAATTTCTAATTGATACCATATTTGTTCTGCCTGAAGAATTTCTAACATTTCTTGTAAAATAGGTCTGCTAGCAATGAATTCACCCCATTTTTTTTGGAGAAAGTCTTTATTTCTACATATTTCCCTCCCTCCTGAGCCTTGCTCACACCCCACCATCCCACCCCTCTACTTTCTATAGGTTTCTTGATTTCTTGGTCCTCATGAAAAAACAGCCATCATTTTTCTGTCTGTTTCCCTGTATTCACAGTATATTCCCACTTTAACTGCTTTTAGGAGTTTCTCTTGTTCTTTGATTTTCTGGGTTTGATTATGTTGGCCTAGGTGTGGTTTTGTGGTTTTGTAAGTCTGTGCTGTTTGGAGTTTATTGAGCCTCTGGGGTCTGTGGGTTGAAGTTTCTCATCAAATTTGGAAATATTTTGGCCATTATTTCTTTAAACTTTTCTTCTGCCTTTCTTTCTTTCCTTCTACACAGATGTTAACCTGCTTCATATTGTCCTACATGTCACTGAAGTTATGTTCTTTTTTTTTCTTAATACTTCAATTTGGATAATGTCCATGGATCTGTCTTCAAGTTTTCTGATTCTTTCGTATACAATGTCCAGTCTACTAAAAAGTGCTGATCCCTCCCTGGAATTCTGTTCATCAAGGCTCCTTGAAGCTTTTGTTCTTTGATGGCACTTTGGGAAAATATGATTTTTATTTTATCCACTTTCTTGCTATTATTAAGGTACCAAAAGTCTCTGGTGTCCTTTTATATCTTAGCCCTGTGACATTTCTTTTAGCCTTATTGATGTCATCTGAAATTGTCGCTAACTCTCTACAAAATGTTGTTGTTCAGTCACTCAGTCATGTCTGACTCTTTGCAACCCCATGGACTGCAGCACGCCAGGCTTCCATCTCATTCTATCACTGTCTCCTGGAGTTTGCTCAAACTCATGTCTGTTGAGTCAGTGATGCCATCCAACCATCTCATCTTCTGTCGTCCCCTTCTCCTCCTGCCCTCAATCTTTCCCAGCATCAGGGTCTTTTCCAACGAGTCGGCTCTTCACATCAGGTGGCCAAAGTGTTGGAGCTTCAGCATCAGTCCTTCCAGTGAATATTCAGGGTTGATTTCCTTTAGGATTGACTGGTTTGCTCTCCTTGCAGTCTAAAGAACTCTCAAGAGTCTTCTCCAACAGCACAGTTCAAAGACCTCACATACCCCTTTTGATCTTACACTTCCTGACTTGCTTCAACTGAGCCAAATAATTCCTGATGCAAAGGTTGGTTTTCAGTGATTCTCTGATGTGCTTTTTAAAAACTACAGACTCTCTGCACCTACTCCCATGATTCAGATTCACCTGATCTAGGGAGCATCCTAAGGAATCCAGAGTTATTATGCTCTTAAGTTCCTTGGTGATTCTTATGAGCAGCCAGAGCTGAGAATTGCAGGAACTTTTTAAGGGAATTTCCTAGCATGACCTGGAAATAATTTTTACTAATAGTTAAGAAACAGCAGTATTAAGTTATCATGAACAGTTATGGGTGGATCAAAATAACCTGACAATGAAACCTAAGAATGTTTTGCATGCATGCCAAAGACAAACAAAAATTTTCCTTTAATTTTTTGCCCAGCGGGATTTGTGATATTATGAAGAGGGAAGGGTGTCTATAAATTCTTAATCTACAACTGACATATCCATGACAAAAAAAGTTACTGGACCACATAACAAATAGGTACTATATAGTCCACATTGATAAGTTTACATATATATATATATACACATATATATATATATACACAAACATATATTCGTATGCATGTGTATATAAGTTTATATATATACACATAAACACCCATCTTTATATATAACAAAAGTGTTATATGTGTCTACATATTTCTTTTTTCTTCAGCTCCATCTTTATTATTTATTTACTTACTGAAATATAATAGTTATACTTTATTTTTATTTGGGGTATAGTTGCTTTGACAACATTGTGTTGGTCTCTGCTCTACAATGAAGTGAATCACCTGTAAGTATACATGTGTCCTGTCCCTTTGGGTTGCCCTTTCCCCTCATCCTGCACGTTGAGGTCACCACAGAGCACCGAGCTGAGCTCCCTGTATAGCAAGCTCCTTAATAGCAAGTTCCTACCAGCTACCTGTCTTACACACAGTAGGTATGTAGGTATGTCGATCCTAATTGCCCAGTTTGTTCCACCCTCTCCTTGCCCGCTGTGTCCACATATCTGTTCTTTATGTTTGTGTCTCTATTCCTGCCCTAGAAATAAGTTCATTTGCACCATTTTTCTAGATTCCCCATATACGCGCTGGTACACAATCCTTGTTCTTCTCCTTCTAATTGACTTCATTCTGTCAGTTTCTAGGTCCATCACCACTACAGTTGATTCAATTTCATTCCTTCTTATGGCTGAATAAACATCATATACCTTGATTTTGTAAGAACTGTGTTGCCACTATCACTAAAGTTTAAAATTTGCCTCGATTTTTAGGGAGACACTCCTCAAAGGCCAACATCAGAGAAACAGAGATCACAGTTCTAGTTTTAGGTTTCAAGGGAGAATCGAGAGGCAATAAATGGAAGTGAAAAAGTGAAAGTGAGAGTGTTAGCCGCTCAGTCATGTCCAACACTTTGCGACCCCACGGACTGCAGCCCATCAGGGTCCTCTGTCCATGGAATTCTCCTGGCAAGAAGACTAGAGTGGGTCGCCCTCCCTTTCTCCAGAGGATCTTCCTGACCCAGGGATCGAATGGGGGTCTCCTACATTGCAGGCTGCTTCTTTACCATCTGAGCCAACAGGGAAGCCCCAATAAATGGAAATTAACTGGTAAATAGAAAAATCACAGGACCATGTGTCACGCACGAGTGAGATAGTGTTGAACAGGACACATCAGACATGCTCACCACACTGTTGATCTAATCGCCCCTGCTGCTGCTGCTGCTAAGTCGCTTCAGTCGTGTCCAACTCTGTGCGACCCCATAGATGGCAGCCCAGCAGGCTCCGCCGTTCCTGGGACTCTCCAGGCAAGAACACTGCAGTGGGTTGCCATTTCCTTCTCCAGTGCATGAAAGGGAAAAGTGAAAGTGAAGTTGCTCAGTCGTGTCCTACTCTTAGCGACCCCATGGACTGCAGCCCACCAGGCTCCTCCGTCCATGGGATTTTCCAGGCAAGAGTACTGGAGTGGGAATTGCCCCAGGACCTCCCTGATTTTCATGACCTTTACCTCCTCGGGCCCTCAGTGGCCTCTGGTCTGTGTCCTCAGCATGGCTCTGTGGTTCCCTGCCTTGTTTTCCTTCTCTCTGTCTCCCAGTAGCAGCAGGAGGTGGACCCACTGAAAATCTGGTTAAAGAAATCCCCAGGGCAAAGTACCGTAACTGTGGGGAGAGATTGTCTGTGTTTTAAAACAATGCTGAAAAGAAGGCGTTCCTGTGACAAAGTCTGGCTTTCCTATGTCTCTCTCATTTACCAACCCTATTGCTTTTCCTCCTGGTAAGGAAATAGTTTAATGCAGTTGGTTGTTACATGACAAAATTTAATGTTAAGTACCTCTCCCCAACACCCTACTTTAAAAAAAAAAATTATTTTTAAAGTTTGGCTGCACCAAGTCTTGGCTGCAGGGTGTGTTTGCCTGCGTGCTCAGTCATGTCTGACTCTTTGTGACGCCAGGGATTGCAACCCCCAGGCTCCTCTGCCATGGGATTTTCCGGACAAGCATACTAGAATGGGCTGCCATTTCCTCCTCTCAGGGATCCTGACCCAGGGATCGAACCCACAGCTCCTGTGTTGGCAGGTGCGTTCTTTGCCACTGAGCCACCTAGAATCTACCTCCCTGATAAGGGATTGAACCTGAGTACCCTGCATTGGGAGTGTGAAGTCTTAGCCACTGGACCATTAGGGAAGTCTCCCCAAACACCCCGCTTTTTAAAAACTACGGTTATCAAAACTTGGTTACAGATTCCTTCTTCCAGTTCCTGTGAACAGAGTTCTACCAGTCAACTGACTTCAGTTTCAGGGTCTGGGTAACCTGAAGTTGGATGGGTTAGACGTTTGTTCAATGCATTGGGTTCCATTCAAGTGTAGAGAAACAGTTTTGAGGGTCCAGACCTGCGGGTGTATGTGGCTGGAGTTAGGTGATCAGGGAGAACACCCCACTAGCCAGGCTCAGCAGCCTCTCTTCCCATCTACTGCGGCTGCTGCTGCTGCTAAGTCACTTCAGTTGTGTCCAACTCCGTGTGACCCTATAGACGGCAGCCCACCAGGCTCTGCTGTCCCTAGGATTCTCCAGGCAAGAACACTGGAGTGGGTTGCCATTTCCTTCTTCAATGCATGAAAGTGAAAAGTGAAAGTGAAGTCACTGAGTCATGTCCAACTCTCAGCGACCCCATGGACTGCAGCCCACCAGGCTCCTCCGTCCATGGGATTTTCCAGGCAAGAGTACTGGAGTGGGGTGCCATTGCCTTTTCCTCTCTTCCCATCTAATGTAATCAAAAGTGCAAAGAGTGAGAGCTTCATGTCCCAGTAAGATGCAGGTCATGGAAGTGAAATGGGACAGCTTCTTGCGGGGCGCGTCACGTGGGTCCATGTCTTCAGCGGTTGTATGGCCCCTTGCTAGTAGGGCTGGCCAGGTAGATTGCGGTCTCCCCATTGACTCTGAGTTTCAGGTGCTAACACGGTTTTGTAGTCTCAGCATGTCCCCAGGACTGCAACAGGGAGCGTGCACTTAAACGAAAGATTAAGCACTGTTTATCTGAAATTCAGAGTTTCCTGGGTGTGCTCTGCTTCTCTTTGTTGAATCTGGCAGTATTGCTGGAGTCAGACGTGGTCCCTGCCACATGGAGCTTTGCTGCTTCGTCTGGGTTTTGACAGTAGCAGGTTGGTAAGCGGATCTGGTTCCCAGATCCTTCTCCTTGCTCATTGCCTCTGCAAGTCTGGAGATGGGGTGGGCCTGCTTGGGCCTTAGCAAGCCCCCCGCCTCCCAGCCCACTCCACTCATGTCCTCTTGGCCTTGACAAGAAGGGGACAGAACCGGATGTCCTTTGGCACCTGCTCGCTCTAGAAGAGGCAGGACACATCTCCCACCTGGCTGCTCAGCTGCCGGGCAGAGCCGACTCAATGGGGAGGGGGCTCAATGGGGGTGTCTGTTCCAGGTGATGGGGGCCCCCTGAGGAGCCTGCCAGTTCTTCCTCCCTCCTCACCCCCTCCTCCCCTGATGTGTGGCGTCCCTCTCTAGGCCTGAGGATTTGAGAGCCAACAGAACCGTCACAGCCCTGCTGGGATGGCCCCATGGCTGGGGGAAAACAGGCGGTATGGGGAGGGGGCTCAATGGGGGTGTCTGTTCCAGGTGATGGGGGCCCCCTGAGGAGCCTGCCAGTTCTTCCTCCCTCCTCACCCCCTCCTCCCCTGATGTGTGGCGTCCCTCTCTAGGCCTGAGGATTTGAGAGCCAACAGAACCGTCACAGCCCTGCTGGGATGGCCCCATGGCTGGGGGAAAACAGGCGGCCCGTTTCCCTGGGGCTGTGCTTGCCCACCCTCGGGTCACTTCTTTTTAGGGAGACACTCCTCAAAGGCCAACATCAGAGAAACAGAGATCACAGTTCTAGTTTTAGGTTTCAACGGAGAATCGAGAGGCAATAAATGGAAGTGAAAAAGTGAAAGTGAGAGTGTTAGCCGCTCAGTCATGTCCGACACTTTGCGACCCCATGGACTGCAGCCCATCAGGGTCCTCTGTCCATGGAATTCTCCAGGCAAGAAGACTAGAGTGGGTCGCCCTTCCTTTCTCCAGAGGATCTTCCTGACCCAGGGATCGAACGTGGGTCTCCTACATTGCAGGCTGCTTCTTTACCATCTGAGCCAACAGGGAAGCCCCAGTAAATGGAAATTAACTGGTAAATAGAAAAATCACAGGACCATGTGTCACGCACGAGTGAGGTAGTGTTGAACAGGACACATCAGACACGCTCACCACACTGTCGATCTAATCGCCCCTGCTGCTGCTGCTGCTAAGTCGCTTCAGTCGTGTCCGACTCTGTGCGACCCCATAGACGGCAGCCCAGCAGGCTCCGCCGTCCCTGGGACTCTCCAGGCAAGAACACTGCAGTGTGTTGCCATTTCCTTCTCCAGTGCATGAAAGTGAAAAGTGAAAGTGAAGTTGCTCAGTCGTGTCCTACTCTTAGCGACCCCATGGACTGCAGCCCACCAGGCTCCTCCGTCCATGGGATTTTCCAGGCAAGAGTACTGGAGTGGGAATTGCCCCAGGACCTCCCTGATTTTCATGACCTTTACCTCCTCGGGCCCTCAGTGGCCTCTGGTCTGTGTCCTCAGCATGGCTCTGTGGTTCCCTGCCTTGTTTTCCTTCTCTCTGTCTCCCAGTAGCAGCAGGAGGTGGACCCACTGAAAATCTGGTTAAAGAAATCCCCAGGGCAAAGTACCGCAACTGTGGGGAGAGATTGTCTGTGTTTTAAAACAATGCTGAAAAGAAGGTGGCGTTCCTGTGACAAAGTCTGGCTTTCCTATGTCTCTCTCATTTACCAACCCTATTGCTTTTCCTCCTGGTAAGGAAATAGTTTAATGCAGTTGGTTGTAACATGACAAAATTTAATGTTAAGTACCTCTCCCCAACACTCTACTTTTTTAAAAAAATTATTTTTAAAGTTTGGCTGCACCAGGTCTTAGCTGCAGGGTGTGTGTGCCTGCATGCTCACTCATGTCTGACTCTTTGTGACGCCAGGGATTGTAACCCCCCAGGCTCCGCTGTCCATGGGATTTTCCAGACAAGCATACTAGAATGGGTTGCCATTTCCTCCTCTCAGGGATCCTGACCCAGGGATCGAACCCACAGCTCCTGCGTTGAGTGCCCTGCATTGGTAATGTGAAGTCTTAGCCACTGGACCATTAGGGAAGTCTCCCCAAACACCCCGCTTTTTAAAAACTACGGTTATCAAAACTCGGTTACAGGTTCCTTCTTCCAGTTCCTATGGGCACAATTCCACCAGTCAACTGACTTCAGTTTCAGGGTCTGGGTAACCTGAGGTTGGATGGGTTAGACGTTTGTTCAGTGCATTGGGTTCCATTCAAGTGTAGAGAAACAGTTTTGAGGGTCCAGACCTGCGGGTGTATGTGGCTGGAGTTAGGTGATCAGGGAGAACACCCCACCATCCAGGCTCAGCAGCCTCTCTTCCCATCTGCTGCTGCTGCTGCTAAGTTGCTTCAGTTGTGTCCGACTCTGTGCGACCCCATAGACGGCAGCCCACCGGACTCTGCTGTCCCTAGGATTCTCCAGGCAAGAACACTGGAGTGGGTTGCCATTTCCTTCTTCAATGCATGAAAGTGAAAAGTGCAAGTGAAGTCACTGAGTCGTGTCCAACTCTCAGCGACCCCATGGACTGCAGCCCACCAGCCTCCTCCGTCCATGGGATTTTCCAGGCAAGAGTACTGGAGTGGGGTGCCAGTGCCTTCTCCTCTCTTCCCATCTAATGTAATCAAAGTGCAAAGAGTCAGAGCTTCACGTCCCAGTAAGATGCAGGTCATGGAAGTGAAACGGGACAGCTTCTTGCGGGGCGTGTCACGTGGATCCGTGTCTTCAGCGGTTGTACGGCCCCTTGCTAGTAGGGCTGGCCAGGTAGATTGCGGTCTCCCCATTGACTCTGAGTTTCAGATGCTAACACGGTTTTGTAGTCTCAGCATGTCCCCAGGACTGCAACAGGGAGCATGTACTTAAACGAAAGATTAAGCACTGTTTATCTGAAATTCAGTTTCCTGGGCATGCTCTGCTTCTCTTTGTTGAATCTGGCAGTATTGCTGGAGTCAGACGTGGTCCCTGCCACATGGAGCTTTGCTGCTTCGTCTGGGTTTTGACAGTAGTGGGTTGGTAAGCGGATCTGGTTCCCAGATCCTTCTCCTTGCTCATTGCCTCTGCAAGTCTGGAGATGGGGTGGGCCTGCTTGGGCCTTAGCAAGCCCCCCGACTCCCAGCCCACTCCACTCATGTCCTCTTGGCCTTGACAAGGAGGGGACAGAACCGGATGTCCTTTGGCACCTGCTCGCTCTAGAAGAGGCAGGACACATCTCCCACCTGGCTGCTCAGCTGCCGGGCAGAGCCGACTCAGTGGGGAGGGGGCTCAATGGGGGTGTCTGTTCCAGGTGATGGGGACCCCCTGAGGAGCCTGCCAGTTCTTCCTCCCTCCTCTCCCCCTCCTCCCCTGATGTGTGGCGTCCCTCTCTAGGCCTGAGGACTTGAGAGCCAGCAGAACCGTCACAGCCCTGCTGGGGTGGCCCATGGCTGGGGGAAAACAGGCGGCCCGTTTCCCTGGGGCTGTGCTTGCCCACCCTCGGGTCACTTCTTATCCTCGGCGGGGCCCCTGCCCATGCTGGGGCTCCAGTGTCCTCCACGCATCCTGGCTCAGGGCTGTGCCCACGGGCTCCTGGCGTCCGGGCCTTACTGAACCTCTGTGTTCTCACTATGACAGTGATTAGCGATTGTGATGGGAATGTTTCTGTTAGTGTGTAGGCGCTAAGTCGTGTCTGACTCATTGAGACCCCATGGATTGTAGCCCGCCAGACTTTCTGTCCATGGGATTTGCAGGCAAGATTAATGGAGCGCGTTGCCCTGCCCTCCTCCAGGGGCTCTTCCCAACTCGGGCTGAACCCGTGTCTCCTGCAGTGACAGGCAGGTTCTTTACTGCTGAGCCACCAGGGGAGCCCGCCCATGTGGTGGGAATACATGCCCATAACTGTTAGTTGCTGTGTGGCCGCTACCCCAAGACATCTCAGACTTTCCACCCCCATTCTGCCAGTTATCACATTCTGGTGGTTTTTCCTTCTAGTGTGAGATCACTTAAAGCTCACCGTCTCCAGCATCTTGCCAGCTCCCTCTCTTGCCTCTGTGCACCCCACGTCCAGCCTGGCCCCAGTCAAACCCATTCTCCACAAGCTCCACACCTGAGATGAAATCTGAATTCTTACCTGCCTGCTGGGACCCTCCCACGGGCTCTCTCTGTCTTCTGCACTGGAAGAAACTTGCTCCCTCATGTGGCACCCGGGGCGCCTTCCCCTGCCTGGCCCCTAAAACCCCCAACCCACCTGTCACCTCTTCAGTCCTTCACCCGGGCCTGGATCAGCCTATTTCTTGCTTCAGCCTTTCTTACAGGCAGCCTCTGCCCTCGTCCCGCCACTCACCTCTCACACCTTTGCCTCCTATCACCTGGTAGCTCATAGTCACCCTTCAAGACACAGTTCAGGTTGTCATGTGCCCTAACTCACCTTATTCCCTGAGCCCCTCCTGGAATTTGTCATTGTTCAGTCACTAATTCATGTCTGACACTTTGAGACCCCATGGACTGCAGCACACCAGGATCCTCGGTCCTCCACTGAGGACACACTCCTCCTGGAGTTTGCTCAGATTCCTGTCCATTGAGTTGGTGATGCTATCTAACCATCTCATCCTCTGTCATCCCCCTCTCCTCTTGCCCTCAATCTTTCCCAGCATCAGGGTCTTTTCCAATGAGTTGGCTCTTCGCATCAGGTGGCCAGAGTATTGGAGCTTCAGCATCCATCCTTCCAATGAATGTTCAGGGTTGATTTCCTTTAGGACTGACTGGTTTGATCTCCTTGTTATCGGAAGGATTCTCGAGTCTTCTCCAGCACCACAGTTCAAATGCATCAATTCTTTGGCACTCAGCCTTCCTTATGATCCAACTCTCACATTCATACGTGACTACTGGAAAAGCCATAGCTTTGAGTATACTTACCTTTCTGTTGGCAAAGTGATATCTCTGCTTTTTAAGATGCTATCTAGGTTTGTCATAGCTTTCCTTCCAAAGAGCAAGCATCTTTTAATTTCATGGTTGCAGTCAGTATCCACAGTGATTTTAGAGCCCAAGAAAACCAAATCTGTAACTGCTCCCACTCTCCTGGAATAAGGAGGGCTTAACAGGCCTCTTGGAGCAGCATCCTGGCCTCCTTTACTCACTGCACCGTGTCTCTTGGTTTACCATCATGAAATCTTTGAGCATAGGCATTGTGGATCCTTAATTTGGCGTCGCCACATCTATGAGTTGCCTGAATTTCTGCATGGGATACTTCAACTGAACTGAATGAAATTGTCTTGTGTGATTATATCACTCTTGGACATGAGGCTGTTTGCAGCTTTGCTATTAAATATTTTGATGATTTTTGAAGCAGAAGTTATATATTGTGAGGCTGGCATCCAGGGCCTGTTGGCCAGGGCAGTTGGTTGTTGAAGTCTCTCCTTGGAATTATCTAGTGGGGTTTGCCACAAAAATGAATTTCCTAGCTTAGAATGTCTCCGGCAACTTCTTAAAAAGCTCACTGGGTGTGAAGTGCCAGGCAGTAGGAGCATTTTAGGTTGTCCTCTCCTCTTATTTATTCCAGCCCACATGGGCAGCTCAGCAGTCCAGGCTGCATTCCAGGCCAGGAGGGACCACTTCACCATTGTGTTGCTGTCTTTTTTTTTTTTTTTTCAAATCTGTAACTGCTCCCACTCTCCTGGAATAAGGAGGGCTTAACAGGCCTCTTGGAGCAGCATCCTGGCCTCCTTTACTCACTGCACCGTGTCTCTTGGTTTACCATCATGAAATCTTTGAGCATAGGCATTGTGGATCCTTAATTTGGCGTCGCCACATCTATGAGTTGCCTGAATTTCTGCATGGGATACTTCAACTGAACTGAATGAAATTGTCTTGTGTGATTATATCACTCTTGGACATGAGGCTGTTTGCAGCTTTGCTATTAAATATTTTGATGATTTTTGAAGCAGAAGTTATATATTGTGAGGCTGGCATCCAGGGCCTGTTGGCCAGGGCAGTTGGTTGTTGAAGTCTCTCCTTGGAATTATCTAGTGGGGTTTGCCACAAAAATGAATTTCCTAGCTTAGAATGTCTCCGGCAACTTCTTAAAAAGCTCACTGGGTGTGAAGTGCCAGGCAGTAGGAGCATTTTAGGTTGTCCTCTCCTCTTATTTATTCCAGCCCACATGGGCAGCTCAGCAGTCCAGGCTGCATTCCAGGCCAGGAGGGACCACTTCACCATTGTGTTGCTGTCTTTTTTTTTTTTTTTTTTTTAATGTGGATCACTTGTTTTTTCAAGACTTAAAATTTTTTTTTCATAATATTCCTTCTATTTTGTGTTTCAGTATTTGTGCCGTGAGGCATGTAGGATCTTATCTCTGCAACCGGTGACTGAACCCACACCCACTGCTTTGGGAGGTGAAGTCTTAAGCACTGGACCACCAAGAAAGTCCAATGATTCTGTCTCTATACTGAATCCAGGCCTTCTCATTTTGCCCAAGACCTGTAAAAATAAAATTAAGATGATAGCTTGACATGTATTCCATTGCCTGTAATGTACCAGGCACTGTCCTAAGATTTTTACGTGGAGCAAACTCATTTAATGTCTTGGAACAACTGACCAAGTTTCTGTCCTTGTTTTTAATGGATGTCTCCATAACACCTACCTAAAATGTGCCTGGCATAAAGTAAGATTTTATTAATATTTTTGAATAAATGAATGGATGGAGTGATACTTCATAGTCTCAGAAATTCACCCAAGGGAGCATTCCTGGTGGTCCAGTGGCTAAGACTCTGTTCTTCCAATGCAGGGGTCCCTTGGTTTTTTTAAAAAAGAAATTCACCATAGTTCTGTCCTTATAAAAAAATGGAGTTTCAGGGAAGTTAAGCTTCTTAGAGTTCTTCCACTAAATGAAAACTATAACTATAAATCAAATACTACATATAGTATATTATATAACATGTATAGTACTGTTTATGATACTGCTGAACTGTATTTTTAATATAATCCTGAAATCTTATTGCCAAAATGTCTTGTTTACTTTTATGTAACACAGATTTTTGTAAACAGAATCCTGCCCTCTTGCTGACTTACCAGTTTTAGAGATGCTCAATCTGCACTTCTCCTGAGTCTTGCTCGATAGCGGTTTCTAACACTTCAAGTGGACATAACCCGTAAACAAATACTTCATGTTTCTAGAGACATTACCTGTTAAATAAACAGGTTTGGAGATGTGGAATGTTTTTGCCACAGAGTCCCTATCCCCTAATTTATCTTCTGGGCCCCTCCCACTTTCTTGTATCAGACTTGCTTAAGACATCTGCCCCTGGGACTCTTACATATCCTGAACACAGAAGGGTTTCTCAGAGCTCCTTGGCAAGTACACGTGAGAGTCTGGCAATGGATAAGTGCCACTCACTTCAGTTCAGTTCAGTCGCTCAGTTGTGTCCAATTCTTTTTGACCCCATGAACCAGGGCACGCCAGGCTCCCTGTCCATCACCAACTCCGAGTCCACCCAAACTCATGTCCATTGAGTCACTGATGCCATCCAGCCATCTCATCCTCTGTCGTCCCCTTCTCCTCCTGCCCTCAATCTTTCCCAGCATCAGGGTCTTTTCAAATGAGTCAGTTCTTTGCATCATGTGGCCAAAGTATTGCAGTTTCAGCTTCAGCATCAGTCCTTCCAGTGAACACCCAGGACTGATCTCCTTCAGAATGGACTGGTTGGATCTCCTTGCAGTCCAAGAGACTCTCAAGAGTCTTCT
>SJYX01012034.1:541522-560776 GCA_006410675.1 Oreotragus oreotragus | reverse complement strand
ATTCTTTGGCATTGCCTTTCTTTGGGATTGGAATGAAAACTGACCTTTTCCAGTCCTGTGGCCACTGCTGAGTTTTCCAAATTTGCTGGCATATTGAGCAGTTTCACAGCATCATCTTTTAGGATTTGAAATAGCTCACCTGGAATTTCATCACCTCCACTAGCTTTGTTCGTAGTGATGCTTCCTATGGCCCACTTGACTTCACATTCCAGGATGTCTGGCTCTAGGTGAGTGATCACACCATCGTGATTATCTGGGTGGTGAAGATCTTTTTTGTACAGTTCTTCTATGTATTCTTGCCACCTCTTCTTAATATCTTCTGCTTCTGTGCATACCATTTCTGTCCTTTATCGAGCCCATCTTTGCATGAAATGTTCCCTTGGTATCTCTAGTTTTCTTGAAGAGATCTCTAGTCTTTCCCATCCTATTGTTTTCCTCTATTTCTTTGCATTGATGGCTAAGGAAGGCTTTCTTATCTCTCCTTGCTATTCTTTGGAACTCTGCATTCAGATGCTTATATCTTTTCTTTTCTCCTTTGCTTTTCACTTCACTTCTCTTCTTTTCATAACTATTTGTAAGGCCTCCCCAGACAGCCATTTTGCTTTTTTGCATTTCTTTTTCTTGGGGATGGTCCTGATCCCTGTCTCCTGTAGGATGTCACGAACCTCCATCCATAGTTCATCAGTTACTCTGTCTATCAGATCTAGTCCCTTAAATCTCTTTCTCGCTGCCACTGTATAATCATAAGGGATTTGATTTAGGTCATACCTGAATGGTCTAGTGGTTTTCCCTACTTTTTTCAATTTAAGACTGAATTTGGAAATAAGGATTCATGATCTGAGCCACAGTCAGCTCCTGGTCTTGTTTTTGCTGACTGTTTAGAGCTTCTCCATCTTTGGCTGCAAAGAATATGATCAATCTGATTTCGGTGTTGGCCTTTTTGTGATGTCCATGTGTAGAGTCTTCTCTTGTGTTGTTGGAAGAGGGTGTTTGCTATGACCAGTGTGTTCTCTTGGCAATATTCTATTTGCCTTTGTCCCTGCCTCATTCTGTACTCCAAGGCCAAGTTGGCCTGTTACTCCAGGCGTCTCTTGACTTCCTAAGTGCCACTAGGGGAACCGCTGTGTCTGGCAGTTGGCCATTCTTCCTCAGTAAGGCCCGTGTCCTGTCAGTGTTCATCTCATTTCTTAAAATTCCTTTTCTTTAAAAAAATTTTTTTATTTATTTCTTCTTTTCATTTTTGTTGTTCAGTCCTTCAGTCATTTCCAATTCTTTGTGGGCCAGTGAACTGCAGCCTGCCAGGCCTCCCTGTCCTTCACAGTCTTCCAGAGCTTGCTCAAACTCATGTCCACTGAATCAGTGATGCCAGCCAACCACCTCATCCTCTGTGATCCCCTTCTTCTCCTGCCTTCAGTTTTCCCCAGCATCAAGGTCTTTTCCAATGAGTTGGCTCTTCATATGTATTTTCAGTTTTTTAATTGGAGGAAAATTGCTTTACATTGTTGTGTCGGTTTCTGGTGTACAACAATGAGAAACAGTCGTAATTATACACACACACACACACACACACACACATACATATATATTCCNTGTATTTTCAGTTTTTTAATTGGAGGAAAATTGCTTTACATTGTTGTGTCGGTTTCTGGTGTACAACAATGAGAAACAGTCGTAATTATACACACACACACACACACACACACACATATATATTCCCTCCCTCTTGAGCTTCCTCTTCCCCCCTAAAAAAATATCTCAGGCTAGTATTGCAAAGAAATCTTACCAAATCTCTTCTACGAGAGCCTCAGTGATTCTTCCTTTTCTTAGTCAATGTATTTCCCACCCGTTTCCACCCTGGGGAACATCCGGGGGTGTGTGTGTGTATTTAGGGAGGTCAGAGGGGAATCAGGTACAGGTTTTAAATGGCCAGTGCTGAGGTTCTCTGAGAGTCATTTCACTGCAGCCACAGCCCAGGGCATGGGTGAGGGCGCCCCAGCCTAGGGTTAGGGTGCTGCCCACTCCCTCTGGGCACTGACACGCACATTGCTCACCAGCAGATATGGTGTGCTCAGGCCCTCAGTCCTGTCTGACTCTGTGGCCCTGTGGACTGCAGCCTGCCAGGCTCCTCTGTCCGTGGGATTTCCTAGGCAAGAATATTGGAGTGGGTGGCCAGTCCCTTCTCCAGGGAATCATCTCCACCCAGGGATCACTGTATCACACCAGGAGCTCTACTCAACCTTCTGTGGTGACCGAAATAGGAAGGAAATCCCTCAAGAAAGGGGATACGTTTATATATATAGCCGATTCACTTTGCTGTACAGGAGAAACTAACACAGCTCTGTAACACACACACACACACACACACACACACACACACACACACACACACACACACACAGTGTTAGTCGCTCAGGTGTGTCTGACTCTTTTGCGACCCCCCTGGACTGTAGCCTACGAGGCTCCTCTGTCCATGGGATTCTCCAGGCAATAAAACTGCACTGGGTAGCCATTTCCTTTTTCAGGGGATCTTCCCGAACCAGAATCATAATTCTGCATCTCCTTCATTGCTTACCACTGAGTCACCTGGGAAGCCCGGTGAAAGAAGATATGGTCAGACAATAGACCATTAGAAAAAGTTTTGCGATCGTTCGTTATCCGAGAAATGCACATTCAAAACATGAGGATTATCATTGCATATCCGTTTGTTGTTGTTCAGTCGCCCAGTTGTGTCCAACTTCTTGCAATCCCATGGACTGCGGCATGCCCGGCTTCCATGTCCCTCACCATCCCCCAGAGTTTGCCCGAGTTCATGTTTGATGAACTCATCAAACACATTCATGTTTGAGTTCATGTTTGGTGAGTTCATTGGTGATGCTGTCTAGCCGTCTCCTCTCTGACGCCCTCTTCTCCTTCTGCCCTCAATCTTTCCCAGCATCAAGGACTTTTCCAATGAGTCGTCTGTTTGCATCAGATAACCAAAATGCTGGAGCTTCAGCTTCAGCATCAGTTCCTCCAGTGACTGTGCAGGACTTATCTCCCTTAAGATTGACTGATTTGATCTCCTTGCTGTCCAAGGGACTTTCAGGAGTCTTCTCCAGCACAACAGTTCAAATTCATCAATTCTTTGGCTTCCAGCTCTCACAACTGTATGTGACCACTGGGAAAACTATAGCCTTGACTGTATGGACCTTTGTTGGCAGAGTAATGTCTCTGCTTTTCAACACACTGTCTAGGTTTGTCATCTGCTGTTAATAAAGCTGTTAATAATGCTAATGGATGCGATGAAATTCCAGAACTATTCAAGTCCCTAAAGGATGATTCCATCAAGGTTTTGCATTCATTATGTCAGCATATCTGGAAGACCCAGCAGTGGCCACAAGACTGGAAAAGGTCTATCCTCATCATCCCCAGAAGGGTAGTACCAAAGAATGTCCTAACCATCAGACAGTCTCACTCATCTCCCACGCTAGTAAGGTCATGCTTAAAATCTTGCATGCTAGGCTTCAGCATTATGCGAACCAAGAACTTCCAGATGTCGAAGCTGGGTTTAGAAATGGAAGAAAAAGTAGAGATCAAATTACCAACAATCACTGCATTATAGAAAAAGTGAGGGAATTTCAGAAAAATATCCATCTCTGTTTCATTGACTATGCTAAAGCCTTTGACTGGACCGTGACAAACTGTGGAAAGCTCTCAGAGAGATGGGAATACCAGACCATCATACCTGTCTCCCGAGAAACCTGTAGGTGGGTCAAGAAGCAACAGTTAGAACCCTATATGGAACAACTTACTGGTTCAAAATCGAGAAAGGTTCAAAATTGGTTCAAAATTGTCGTAACAGGGCTGTCTACTGTCACCCTGTTTGTTTAACCTAAATGCTGAGCACATCATGAGAAATGCCATGCTGGATGAGTTACAAGCTGGAATCAAGATAGGTGAGAGAAACATCAGCGACCTCAGAGATGCATATGATGCTACTCTAATGGCAGAAAGTGAGGCGGAACTAAAGAGCCTCTTGATGAGGGTGAAGGAGGAGAGTGAAAGGGCTGGCTTAAGACTAAATATTAAAAAAATGAAGAGCATGGCATCTGGCCACATTACTGCATGGCAAATAGAAGGGGGAAAGATGGAAGCAGTGACAGATTTCCTCTTCTTGGACTCTAAAATCATTGCAGATGGTGAATGCAGCCATGAAATCAGAAGACTCCTGCTTCTTGGCAGGAAAGTGATGACATATCCATTAGGATGACTAAAATGAAAAGGACTGAAAAGATGGCTCGTTGGCTGGAACAACTAGGATTCCCCTGCACTGCTAGTAGGAATGTAAAGTTGCACAGCCACTTTGGAAAATTGTTTGGCAGTTTCTTAAAAAGTTAAAAATATGTCTTCCATACGACCCAGTCATTTCACTCCTACATGTTTACTCAAGAGAAATAAAGACATATGTCTCCTCTAAGATTTTTACATGAAGTTTCTTAGCAGCTTCACTTGTTGTAGCTCCAAACTGGAAGAAATGAAAATGTTCGTCAAGTGAATGCATAAGTGAAATGTAGTGTATGTGTTTCATAGAATGGAGTTCTGGCCAGCAATGAAAAGAAGCAACTGCAATACATGGTACAATATGGATGGACGGACGGGTCTCATGACGATATGCCGACTGAGAAAAGCAAGCCAGGACAGGCACTGTATAACCCCATTTACATAAAATGCGAACTAATCCATACTAACAAAGAGCTGGCCAGTGGTTGTCCAGAGATGGGAGGAGGAGGAGGAGGAGGAGATGGACTGCAAAAAGGGATGAGGCATTCTTTAGAAAGCATTCTGTAGCTTGATTGTGGTGATATTCTTCTGGGTACATAGAGTTGTCGAAACTCTTTAAACGGTGCACTTTGAATAATTCAATCTGTTGTGAATAAACAGATTGAACGTTGATAAAGCAACGTTGATAAAGAAAAAAAGAAATCTGTTTGTTTAAAGCAAAAATAGCAATGAAGCTTGTAACATATATAGAACATATTTTTGTCTCAGCAGTGACATAATGGATGGGAGAATGAAAAGGAATTATGTATTGTATTATTACAAGGGTCCTACATTATCCTTGAAGTGGTATAACACTATTTGAGGGAAAGCTGTCATAAGTTAAAGTAGCATGTTTTAGGCCATAGAAAAATAGCTGAAAAAAATGAGTAACAGTTTAAAATCTAACACTGGAATACTAAAGATTATTCAGTTAATCAAAAGAAGACTGGAGCAGAGGGAAAAGAACATATGGGATAAACAGGGGAAAACTTGTGAGGCAGCAGTTTTAAATTGTCGTGTTAATAATTACATAGAATTAAGTGATTTAGACACTCCTATTTTCAGATTGTCAGACATGATAAATTAAGACTGAACTAGATGCTTTTTACAGGAAACTCACTTAAAGACAAACAGGCTTCAAGTCTGACAATAAAAAATTCACACATGCAAGCATTAACCATAAAAGAGCTGGAGTGGATTTACTAATATCGGATAAAGTAGACCTCAGAAAAAGGAACATTACCAGAGGTAAAGAAGATCGCTTCATGATAATTAAGGAGTCTACTCATCAAGAAGATGTGAGAGTCTAAATGTGTATGGACTCCACAAAATGGCATCAAAATACAGGAAGGTGAAGTCGCTCAGTCGTGTCCGACTCTTTGTGACCCCGTGGACTGTAGCCCACCAGGCTCCTCCGTCCATGGGATTCTCCAGGCAAGAATACTGGAGTGGGTTGCCATTTCCTCCAGGGGATCTTCCCGACCCAGGGATCGAACCTAGGTCTCCTGCATTGGAGGCAGATGCTTTAACCTCTGAGCCACCAGGGAAGTCCTAAATAAAGGAAGCAAAAGTGGAAAGCACTGAAAGGGAAAAGGAACAAACCCTCACGTATAGCTGCAGACATCAGCCCTTCTCTCTGGGTAATCGATGAAACAGACAGGAGACCAGTGATGCTGTAAATCATATGAAGAACATTACTGACAGACTCAGTGGCATTTGTCAATCACTCTGTTGGGCACGAGCAGAAAACCCACTCTTCTCAAGGGCATGTAGATCATGTGTCAAGACAGACCATGTAGATTTAGAATGACTGACACAATACAAAGTATATTCTCCGGTTAGAATGAAATTAAGCTACCATTAATAACAGAAAAATATCCTGAATAACCCTTACATACAAGGAAACCAAATAACACACATCATTCATAGGTCAAAGTAGAAATCACAGGGAAATTAGAAAATATTTTGAATGGAGATGAACACAGCTTGTCAAAATTTGTGGTATGCAATTAAAATAGTACTCAGAGAAAAATGTATTCCTTTAGATGCTTACAACACAAAAGAGAGGTCTAAAACCACTGGAATAAATTTCTATTTTAAGAGACTATAAAAAGATGAACAAGTTAAACCCCAAGTAAGTACAAAGAATAATAAAAACGAAATAAGAAATAGTCAAATAATAGAGAATAAACAAGCCGCAAACTATTTTTCTTTCAATAAATATATAAAATTGAAAGACCTTTAAACCATCCCACCCTCACTGGCTCCCACTGAGTCCAAAAGTCTATTCTTTATGTCTGTGTCTCCTTTGCTGGCCTGCGTGTAGAATCATCAGTACCATCTTTCTAGACTGATGCAGAAAAAAAATAGACACAAGTTACCAGTATCTAGAATGAAAGAGAGGACTTTACTATAGATCCCACAGACATTGAAAGGATAAAATTAAATATCATTATTGTTGATGTGATGTTAATGTAAATGCCAGTACATTTGACAGCATGTATGAAATAGACAAATTTCTTGAAAGATGCATAGTACCGAACGTGATACAGAAAGAAGGAGAAACCTGACTAGCTTTGGCATTACTTGTGAAATCCATTACATACTTGAAAAAAGGAAACATACTGATTTTACACAAATTCTTTCAGAAAAGGGAAAACTAATTTTAGGAGCATCCCCACACCAAAACCCAAAGAAGTTGTGAGACCCCTATCCCTGATGAGCACATGTGCTCGGGACACACTGCACCCATCAGCGGTCTCCGCTTGTCTTGCAGGTACACCAGCACCCTTCTGGATGAAGACATCTTCCGTGGGAAGGAGCTTGTCAGCAGTCGCCCGCTGCAGGCGCTGGTGGCAGGGCTGAAGGCCTACAGCATCTGGGAGAACGTCAGCTGCCTGCAGGACTGTCGCGAATGCACCGGAGGCATGGTGAGCACCCTTGGACCCCTCGGGCCGCCGGTCCAGCAGAGTTTGCATGGCCACAGGTTGCAGGCTACACATACAGCATGTGTTGGGGAAGGACCGTGTGGCCAGTGGGCTTTGGAACCAGGTGGAATTCCCGTCTGCCCTTGTGACTCTGGGTGCACCCCTTAGCCTCATCATCTGTGCATGTCTGTCTTCTCTGATGCCGCCAGACAGATGCAGACCATGCCTGTAAAATCCTGGGTCCATGGAGGCCCTCAGTACCTGTCATGAAACTTGGTGGTGGTGAGTTGTTGACAGTATAGGGACGGGCCCACAGTGGCCAGATGATCCAAGCTCGGCTCCGGTGTTCCAATCTCTCAGGGAGAATGCAGGAAATGATCCCACAGGTTTCTACCCTGGGAACGAGGCAGATGAGGACATGCCAAGCGCTTAGGGCATGTTGAGAGCATCCCCGGTGCTGGCCTCAGACTGGACTGTGCAGTGAGGTATGAGAAACCGTAACGTGAATCTTTGGAGAGTCGCGGGGACTCTGAGACCAGCTGGATCTATGCCCTCTTCCTGTACGACCCTGAGAGTGGAGGCACCTGCAGGAGCCCAGAGCTGGTGAGAAAGGGGACCCAAGTGGGGTCTTGGAGGTCAGCACGTGGGAGGGATGTGCGGTTTTGAACCTGTGACTTGGCAGCATGGCATGGCTGTGGACATCAGCTCTGGTGGCCTCTGAGCTCAGCCCCAGACGACAGTCCTGTGTGGGCCACGCCCGCAGACCACCCCGCCTCATCGTCATGTGGGCCAGAAGCAGGCACTGCAGGAGGATGCAGGGAGGAGGGAGCCCTTCTTGGGCCTTGAGTCTCAATCCCATCTAGAACTTGGCTGAATATTTGCCTAGAAACAGCAGCTCTGAACCTGAAGGGGCAGTTGAAGCATTTTAGCCGCAATGAGAAGAGGTCAAGAGCAGATCAAGGGCTGCTGTAGAAGATAAAGGGGGAGGCTGAGTTTCTGGAGAGCCCAGAACGTCAGAGCCGGGTCCAGGGAGGGGCAAGGAGGGACTGTGCCTTCACCGCAGGCGCAGCCTGAGGTTTGTCCCGTGTGGACTCTGGATGGGAGTGAGAGGTAGGTCAAGAGCAGATCAAGGGCTGCTGTAGAAGATAAAGGGGGAGGCTGAGTTTCTGGAGAGCCCAGAACGTCGGAGCCGGGTCCAGGGAGGGGCAAGGAGGGACTGTGCCTTCACCGCAGGCGCAGCCTGAGGTTTGTCCCGTGTGGACTCTGGATGGGAGTGAGAGGCAGCCTGGCCACTGCTCTTGCAGGGACTGAGTGAAGATGTGCGAGTGGTGAAGGGGCCTTGGTTAGTCAGGCTTGCATGCTGTGCCCATGATGGCAGTGGACACGCTTGCTTTTCCAGTGGGGATGGGGTCAGGCTCCATCAGGAAAGGAGGAGAAGCAGGATAAAGTGACAGCTGGAGCTGCGGTGCAGTGGGGTCAGGAGTCAGGGTCCCCTGAGGCAGCCGGGGGGCGATGGCTCGTAGTGGCCTGACGTGTTGTGAGACGCCTGCCAGGGGCTGGTTCCTGCCCTTCCAGTGATCCTGCCCGGTCATTCCTCTTTCTTTTGCTGAAAGAAAAGCATGAGCGTCTTCTGATTGTTTTAAGCTGTATTTTCAGACACTACATCTTCTGTAGGCAGGAAGTCTCCAGGAGTGAAGTGTGACTGAGTCTGGGGGCTGCTGAGATGGTAATGAAAACCACTTCTGTGGCCCCTAGGTCTAAGGAGGTCTTGCTTGCAAAAAAAAAAAAAAATTTTTTTCAACTCACGTTTACTGACTTTGAAGCCAGTAACACTATGGGAAAGTTATTGCTTTCTCTTTGCCTCATTTTTCACATATATAGAATGAGGCTAAGCTTTCCTTTGTAACAATTGTGAGAGTTAAGTTGAGCAAGATTAGCATAAAAATATATAATTGTGAAGGAAGCTGAAGATCCTGTGTGCTGCAACTAGACTTGGCACAGCCAATTGATTAATTAAAAATTTATAATTGTTTAAACAAAAATCATGACAACATGATGTGAGGTTTATAACCGAGAAGGGGCTAGACCAGGAGCTGGGGAGGCACCGTCCATTCCTGGGACAGCCCTGATGTTCTCAAGGGCTGGGGCTTCATGCTCACACGTGGTCTGCACTGTGGCTTCTAACTTCAGCGTGAAAGCTGAGGATCCACCAGCCCGGTTTGGAAGTGACCAAAACCCTTTACCTGCCCGCATGTGAACTCAGAGAACAGACTCCACCCCTCGGAGTAGTCACGTGACTCAGTTCTTTTGCTTCCTTAGCTCCTCACCTTCCTTCTCCAAGGATTGATGGGTAAACCAAGTCTTCAGACCTGTTACTGTGGCTTCTAACTTCAGCGTGAAAGCTGAGGATCCACCAGCCCGGTTTGGAAGTGACGAAAACCCTTTACCTGCCCGCATGTGAACTCAGAGAACAGACTCCACCCCTCGGAGTAGTCACGTGACTCAGTTCTTTTGCTTCCTTAGCTCCTCACCTTCCTTCTCCAAGGATTGATGGGTAAACCAAGTCTTCAGACTGTTGCTGTTTCACTGGACTTGCATTGGCCTCTTTTCTCCATATCCAAGCAAACCCAGATTGAATTTCCTTCCTACCACCAGCTTTGGCTTCCCTGGTGGCTCAGAGGATAAAGCGTCTGCCTGCAATGCAGGAGACCTGAGTTCGATCCCTGGGTTGGGAAGATCCCCTGGAGAAGGAAATGGCAACCCACTCCAGTATTCTTGCCTGGAGAATCCTATGGACAGAGAAGCCTGCCAGGCTACAGTCCACGGGGTCGCAAAGAGTCAGACACGACTGAGCAACTTCACACACTCACACACACCACCAGCTGAGTGAGGAGTGGGAAACAGAGCCTTGGAATTCATTGTACCCCTTGTGGGCCCGCCTGGTGGGGAGGAAACTCTGGGAGGTGGGAGGGGCAGCTCCTCAAGGAAGGGGTGGGATTTCAGGGTCAGGACGCTGTGCCTTGGGCTTTTCCTCTGGGAGCCTCAGGTTCCTTCTCTTTTAAGGCCTACAGCATAGTATTGCAGTGTTCTTACTGGTGTCTGACTCTTTGTGACCCCATGGACTGTATAGCCCGCCAGACTCTTCCGTCCATGAGATTTCCCAGCAAGCATACTGGAGTGGGTTGCCATTTCCTTCTCCAGGGTATCTTCCCGACCCAGGGATTGAACCTGCGTCTCTTACATCACCTCTGTTGCAGGCAGATTCTTTCCCACTAGCGCCACCTGGGAAGCATGGTAGGCGTCAGTAGACTCTCCTTGTCTTTCTTTTTCCTGGCTGTGATTACAGTGAAGCATCCCAGCTGTCTCTGCTCCTCCCTAAACCCCATCCTGATGCATATGATCTGTGTGGGAGCTGCATGGGTGGGGCTCTTCAGGGGGCAGCCTCGGACTCTGGAGGCAAGTATTTTCTCAGCAAATTTGACTCTATAGCATCAGGGACTGCAGAGACAGGCCTGGGGCCGCGTAGGCTGCATGGTCCCCACTCTGCACCCCACCCCCACTCCACTGGGGCAGAGCTGCGGCCCAGCTGCTGACCTTGACCCTGCACAGCAAAATTCTTCACGGGGAACTTCTACAGTATCCCTTGACCCTTGAGCACTATCTGTACCTGGATGTCCATGGCCTGCAACTGTGCCCTCCAGCACTGGGAGATACCCACCCTGGGATCCCTGGGCCAGTGGTCAAGATCAGACTCCACTGCAGGATTTTAGGCACCCTGCCCCCTACCTGCCACCCCCATCAGGGCCTCCCGCTGGAAGCCTTCTCATCTCTGCCCCTGGCTGCCGCACTTTTTCTCAGCGTGTTCCCAAATTCCATGGGAGAGCGAAATTGGCCAAAGCAGCCTAAAGAAATATGCAGACAAGACTGGAGCAAGATAAAGTCTCAGGAGAGATCTCTGACCCGCCATGATGATAAGGTTATCAGCAAACATGCGTTGACTGTTCCTTTCATGTTAGACATGGAGCTGCTGTTTGCTGTTCAGAGATACAATCCATCCGGGCAATGACAGAATCGCTGTAAGATTGCACAAGAGGACACTGAGACAATTACAGGTGTTTGTAAATTAAAGGAAAAAAAAGCCATGTGATGCTGAGCTCACTGGGTGTTCCATAGGCTCCATCCCAAGACTGCATCCTCAGGAGATGTACCATCACCTCGTTTATCTGACATCCACTGTTTCTTGGAACACAGCCGAGACCTGAAATAGGCAAAAGAGAACTCTTGAGACTCCCAGAGAAATGGCACAAAGTCCCTGTGCTGAGGTGCAGGCCCTCACTCCACTCCTGAAGGAGTCTGGCCGGCCTCTGCTGGGGGCCTGCTCCTGGTGACCGACTCCTGCATGTGATTCCTGGTTTCTTGCCGTGTCGCAGACTAGTGAGGATATCCAGTCTCCAGAGGCAGGCAGTTAAGAGGGCTAGTGGCCAAACAAGAGCCAGAAGAGGTAGNAAAAAAAAAAAAAAAAATTTTCAACTCACATTTACTGACTTTGAAGCCAGTAACACTATGGGAAAGTTATTGCTTTCTCTTTGCCTCATTTTTCACATATATAAAATGAGGCTAAGCTTTCCTTTGTAACAATTGTGAGAGCTAAGTTGGGCAAGAAGATTAGCCTAAAAATATATAATGGTGAAGGAAGCTGAAGATCCTGTGTGCTGCAACTAGACTCGGCACAGCCAAGTGACTAAAAATTTATAATTGTTTAAACAAAAATCATGACAACATGATGTGAGGTTTATAACCGAGAAGGGGCTGGACCAGGAGCTGGGGAGGCACCGTCCATTCCTGGGACAGCCCTCATATTCTCAAGGGCTGGGGCTTCATGCTCACACGTGGTCTGCACTGTGGCTTCTAACTTCAGTGTGTAAGCTGAGGATCCACCAGCCCGGTTTGGAAGTGACGAAAACCCTTTACCTGCCCGCATGTGAACTCAGAGAACAGACTCCACCCCTCGGAGTAGTCATGTGACTCAGTTCTTTTGCTTCCTTAGCTCCTCACCTTCCTTCTCCAAGGATTGATGGGTAAACCAAGTCTTCAGACTGTTGCTGTTTCACTGGACTTGCGTTGGCCTCTTTTCTCCATATCCAAGCAAACCCAGTTTGAATTTCCTACCACCAGCTTCGGCTTCCCTGGTGGCTCAGAGGATAAAGCGTCTGCCAGCAATGCAGGAGACCTGAGTTCGATCCCTGGGTTGGGAAGATCCCCTGGAGAAGGAAATGGCAACCCACTCCAGTATTCTTGCTTGGAGAATCCCATGGACAGAGAAGCCTGCCAGGCTATAGTCCACGGGGTCGCAAAGAGTCGGACATGACTGAGCAACTTCACACACTCACACACACCACCAGCTGAGTGAGGAGTGGGAAACAGAGCCTTGGAATTCATTGTACCCCTTGTGGGGCCGCCTGGTGGGGAGGAAACTCTGGGAGGTGGGAGGGGCAGCTCCTCAAGGAAGGGGTGGGATCTCAGGGTCAGGACACTGTGCCTTGGGCTTTTCCTCTGGGAGCCTCAGGTTCCTTCTCTTTTAAGGCCTACAGCATAGTGTTGCAGTGTTCTTACTGGTGTCTGACTCTTTGTGACCCCCTGGACTGTATAGCCCGCCAGCCTCTTCTGTCCATGAGATTTCCCAGCAAGCATACTGGAGTGGGTTGTCATTTCCTTCTCCATGGTATCTTCCCGACCCAGGGATTGAACCTGCGTCTCTTACATCACCTCTGTTGCAGGCAGATTCTTTCCCACTAGCGCCACCTGGGAAGCATGGTAGGCGTCAGTAGACTCTCCTTGTCTTTCTTTTTCCTGGCTGTGATTACAGTGAAGCATCCCAGCTGTCTCTGCTCCTCCCTAAACCCCATCCTGATGCATATGATCTGTGTGGGAGCTGCATGGGTGGGGCTCTTCAGGGGGCAGCCTCGGACTCTGGAGACAAGTATTTTCTCAGCAAATTTGACTCTATAGCATCAGGGACTGCAGAGACAGGCCTGGGGCCGCGTAGGCTGCATGGTCCCCACTCTGCACCCCACCCCCACTCCACTGGGGCAGAGCTGCGGCCCAGCTGCTGACCTTGACCCTGCACAGCAAAATTCTTCACGGGGAACTTCTACAGTATCCCTTGACCCTTGAGCACTATCTGTACCTGGATGTCCATGGCCTGCAACTGTGCCCTCCAGCACTGGGAGATACCCACCCTGGGATCCCTGGGCCAGTGGTCAAGATCAGACTCCACTGCAGGATTTTAGGCACCCTGCCCCCTACCTGCCACTCCCATCAGGGCCTCCCCCTGGAAGACTTCTCATCTCTGCCCCTGGCTGCCGCACTTTTTCTCAGCGTGTTCCCAAATTCCGGGAGAGCAAAATTGGCCGAAGCAGCCTAAAAAAATATGCAGACAAGACTGGAGCAGGATAAAGTCTCAGGAGAGATCTCTGACCCACCATGATGATAAGGTTATCAGCAAACATGCGTTGACTGTTCCTTTCATGTTAGACATGGAGCTGCTGTTTGCTGTTCAGAGATACAATCCATCCGGGCAATGACAGAATCGCTGTAAGATTGCACAAGAGGACACTGAGACAATTACAGGTGTTTGTAAATTAAAGGAAAAAAAAAGCCATGTGATGCTGAGCTCACTGGGTGTTCCATAGGCTCCATCCCAAGACTGGATCCTCAGGAGATGTACCATCACCTCGTTTATCTGACATCCACTGTTTCTTGGAACACAGCCGAGGCCTGAAATAGGCAAAAGAGAACTCTTGAGACTCCCAGAGAAATGGCACAAAGTCCCTGTGCTGAGGCGCAGGCCCTCACTCCACTCCTGAAGGAGTCTGGCCGGCCTCTGCTAGGGGCCTGCTCCTGGTGGCCGACTCCTGCATGTGATTCCTGGTTTCTTGCCGTGTCGCAGACTAGTGAGGATATCCAGTCTCCAGAGTATCCCTGGGCCAGTGGTCAAGATCAGACTCCACTGCAGGATTTTAGGCACCCTGCCCCCTACCTGCCACCCCCATCAGGGCCTCCCGCTGGAAGCCTTCTCATCTCTGCCCCTGGCTGCCGCACTTTTTCTCAGCGTGTTCCCAAATTCCATGGGAGAGCGAAATTGGCCAAAGCAGCCTAAAGAAATATGCAGACAAGACTGGAGCAAGATAAAGTCTCAGGAGAGATCTCTGACCCGCCATGATGATAAGGTTATCAGCAAACATGCGTTGACTGTTCCTTTCATGTTAGACATGGAGCTGCTGTTTGCTGTTCAGAGATACAATCCATCCGGGCAATGACAGAATCGCTGTAAGATTGCACAAGAGGACACTGAGACAATTACAGGTGTTTGTAAATTAAAGGAAAAAAAAGCCATGTGATGCTGAGCTCACTGGGTGTTCCATAGGCTCTATCCCAAGACTGCATCCTCAGGAGATGTACCATCACCTCGTTTATCTGACATCCACTGTTTCTTGGAACACAGCCGAGACCTGAAATAGGCAAAAGAGAACTCTTGAGACTCCCAGAGAAATGGCTGCCATGTGATGCTGAGCTCACTGGGTGTTCCATAGGCTCCATCCCAAGACTGCATCCTCAGGAGATGTACCATCACCTCGTTTATCTGACATCCACTGTTTCTTGGAACACAGCCGAGACCTGAAATAGGCAAAAGAGAACTCTTGAGACTCCCAGAGAAATGGCACAAAGTCCCTGTGCTGAGGTGCAGGCCCTCACTCCACTCCTGAAGGAGTCTGGCCGGCCTCTGCTGGGGGCCTGCTCCTGGTGACCGACTCCTGCATGTGATTCCTGGTTTCTTGCCGTGTCGCAGACTAGTGAGGATATCCAGTCTCCAGAGGCAGGCAGTTAAGAGGGCTAGTGGCCAAACAAGAGCCAGAAGAGGTAGAAAAACTAGACTCAAAAATTCAAGAGTTCTGGGACTTCCCTGGCGGTCCAGTGGTTAAGATTCCATNCCGACTCCTGCATGTGATTCCTGGTTTCTTGCCGTGTCGCAGACTAGTGAGGATATCCAGTCTCCAGAGGCAGGCAGTTAAGAGGGCTAGTGGCCAAACAAGAGCCAGAAGAGGTAGAAAAACTAGACTCAAAAATTCAAGAGTTCTGGGACTTCCCTGGCGGTCCAGTGGTTAAGATTCCATGCTCCCACTACAGCAGGCACAGGTTCGATCCCTGATCAGGTTACTAAGATCCTGTATGCTATGTAGCACGCCCCCCACCAAAAAAAAAAAAAAAAAGATTCAAGAGCTTAGTGGGCCAGTGCCCAGCCACAAGAAGAATCAAAGTTCTTCTAGGAGGCCAAGTGGGCTGCAGACAAGGTAAGCTGTGGGAGACAGGCAGGGAAGCTGTTGCAAGGACAGTCATTTGAGGTCCTCCCTCCCTCCTAGACGCTGCAGATCTACTGTTTCCCGGAATACAATAGATGATGTTTGTTTGAGAGCTCAGCTTTTCACAGCAATCCCCTAGACATGTATCTCTCAAAATAGATAAGTAGGTCAGCCTGACTTGGATCTAATATGGCAGAGATGATTTTGCTCCCCCATCTAATTTCGTAAGAAGAAACAGAGCCACAAAAAGTCTTGCCTAGTGCTTGGGCATGAGGAGCTAGTGATGCTTGTGGTGGATTCCAAGTCTGAAGGTCAAGGGCCCATTTGGCTAGGAATGCGTATGTGGGTAGGGTAGGGGCAAGTTAAGCTGTAACATGAAGTAACTGGGTAGCAAAGTGGAAAAGGTTCAGCCCATACTAAGAAAGGATCCAAGACTGCATCTGGCAAACCTCCTAAGAAGGGACTGGCTGGGGCCCAAGTGTTGACCCCAATAGAAGGGCCTTCTTAAGTGGTTGCCATGACAGCTTTATCAGCCAGAACCTTTGCTCAGCCCCAGCCTAATTTTTCTAGGGAACCAATGAGTCGTTGATTTCATGGATCAAAGACCCCTTTCTCTGGACAGATTGAGAGCCTGCCAAGAAGAATCCCAGATGAAAACCTAGGTTTCTGCTGATTTCTGGTATCACTTTCTGATTGTAGGGATTTAGAAAGACAGCACAATAAAAAAAGCTTTATGATGATTAGATCTTTCTCAACTTTGAAAGAACCTTGTTCCAAGATTAGAGGAATTGTTTCTTATTGTTTAAAAGAGGTTTCTCTTTCTGCCTCTCTGACATTCTTTGAGTCCATGCTAGGTGAAATGCCAGGACCTGTGTAGATGTGGCTATCTTTAATCCTCCAACAGTCCCATGAGTGGGAGTAATTGTCTACACAGTTTCCCGTGGATGAAGGAAATAAGACTGGAGGTGGTTGCTGTTTCTCTCAGTCAGTCGCTCAGCCGTGTCCAACACTTTGTGACCCTTTTGGACTGTCGCCCACCAGGCTCCTTTGGCCGTGGAGGTCCCCAGGCAAGAATACTGGAGTGGGTTGCTGTGTCCTCCTCCAGGGGATCTTCCCCACCCAGGGACTGGACCTGCATCTCCTATGTCTCTTGCATTGCAGACAGATTCTTTACCACTGAGCTACCTGGGAAGCCCTGAAAGGTGGATGCAGGGCTCTAATTCAGGTCATTTGTCCTGAATTCTGGACCTTGCTTTTTTCCTGGGGAAGGGGGATGACAGCTTTGTCTCTGGCCCCCTGGGCCCTATGTGGATCACTGCTCTACACTTAGCCCTCATTTAACATAAACCACAATTTGTAAACAGGTCTCTGTGTTGTGTTGTTAACCTCTGGTCCCTGGAAAAAAAAATCTCCTGGTGAGAAGATTCACATGTCATATTTGTGAGTGTCTTATGTTAGTAGGTCTTATCTTGTCAAGAAAATGAGTTGGGAGAGTAGCAAGCAGTAAAACTGACCCCCATCACTGATACAGAAAAGAGAGATTATTAAAATGACCCAAGGACAATCCACTTTATTGGCAACGTTCCTTTGAAGATCTCAGTCCAAACTTCTTAAGGGCGTAAAGAAGGCAGTTATAAATTTTATACGCGATGGAGAACATCCAGACATATGAGAGAATAATTGATAGAGTTGGAATCCATCCTGGGACAATTTGCCAAATTTTGAATCTACCGTATTCTCGTTTTATCCTCCCATGAGATGGCTCACAGCTCTCCAGAAGGATTCAGTCTATCACATCAAGGAAATAAGAAAAGGATAAGAAGCTTTGCAAGACTGACTTCTAAATTTGTCAAGAATTAGTTAAGATTCTTTGGATGCAAATAAGAGAGACCCATTACAAATTTGCTCAAGCAAGAAGGAAGACTATACCTTAAGAGAGAGAGAGATGTGTTCTGGAAGTCACATCTTGTGAGGTCCGGGAGATCTCGTGAGGACCAGGAACTGGGAAGGAGCCTAGAGTACCGGCAACCCTGCCGTTGGTTTCTCCCTCTTTGGGGTGCAGTCTTAACCTTTGCCTCCTGGTGTCTGCCCATTCTTTCTCCTCTGCGTATGTGGCTGCCCATTGGCTGTGGAACTTATAGCATCTCCTTTCCAGCTACTCTCCAAGATGGGGTCTTGTAGATCTTGTGCTGAATCCCTGGCTCAGTTGGAGTTGGCGTCCTTCCCATTCCAAACGTTTTTGGCTAGGGAATGGAGTCACATTGTGTGAACATGCCTGCTGATATCCCAGGTGTATAGGTGGTGAGACAGCTGTCAGATAGTAGCTGAGTAGATATCTGTTGTGATATGTGTGATAGGTTTTCAATACTTTCTCAATAATCCTTTCAGCCTGATATATAGAAATGGAGTTGAATTTTGTGTATTGATCTTATATCCAGCAACCTTGTTAAATGGTCATGACCATTCTAATAAGCTGTTTTTAGTTCTTTTGTGTTTCCCTATGAACTCTGGGAGATGGTGATGGACAAGGAGGCCTGGCGTGCTGCGATTCATGGCGTCGCAAAGAGTCGGACATGACTGAGTGACTGAACTGAACTNTATTGATCTTATATCCAGCAACCTTGTTAAATGGTCATGACCATTCTAATAAGCTGTTTTTAGTTCTTTTGTGTTTCCCTATGAACTCTGGGAGATGGTGATGGACAAGGAGGCCTGGCGTGCTGCGATTCATGGCGTCGCAAAGAGTCGGACATGACTGAGTGACTGAACTGAACTGAACTGATGATCCTAATCATATTCCCTATGAAACATGAATAGCTTGTTCTTCGTTTTCAATTATTTACATTTATGCCTTTGTCATGTCATTGAAGTGGCCAGGACTTCCCATGCAGTGGTTTAAGAAGTGGCTGATAATGGGCACTTATATTTTATTCTTGACTTTAATGGGGACACGCTTACTTTTTCACCATTAAGGATTTTATTTGGTGTGGATGTTCTGGTGTTGGTGTTCTGTGTGAATATTTATCATGTGAAGGCAGGAATGAGGTTCGTGACATTGTACAGGAGACAAGGATCAAGACCATCCCCATGGAAAAGAAATGCAAAAAAGCAAAATGGCTGTCTGGAGAAGGCTTACAAATAGTTGTGAAAAGAAGAGGGGCGAAAAGCAAAGGAGAAAAGGAAAGATATAAGCATCTGAATGCAGAGTTCCAAAGAAGAGCAAGAAGAGATAAGAAAGCCTTCTTCAGTGATCAATGCAAAGAAACAGAGGAAAACAACAGAATGGGAAAGACTAGAGATCTCTTCAAGAAAATTAGAGATACCAAGGGAACATTTCATGCAAAGCTGGGCTTGATAAAGGATAGAAGTGGTATGGACCTAACAGAAGCAGAAGATATTAAGAAGAGGTGGCAAGAATACACAGAAGAACTGTACAGAAAAGATCTTCATGACCCAGATAATCATGAGGATGTGAGCACTAATCTAGAGCCAGACATCTTGGAATGTGAAGTCAAATGGGCCTTAGAAAGCATCACTAAGAACAAAGCTAGTGGAGGTGATGGAATTCCAGTTGAGCTATTTCAAATCCTGAAAGATGATGCTGTGAAAGTGCTGCACTCAATATGCCAGCAAATTTGGAAAACTCAGCAGTGGCCACAGGACTGGAA
>SJYX01012034.1:518688-540438 GCA_006410675.1 Oreotragus oreotragus | reverse complement strand
TCAACCCTGGAATTTCTTTGGAAGGAATGATGCTAAAACTGAAACTCCAGTACTTTGGCCACCTCATGCAAAGAGTTGACTCATTGGAAAAGACTGTGATGCTGGGAGGGATTGGGGGCAGGAGGAGAAGGGGATGACCGAGGATGAGATGGCTGGATGGCATCACGGACTCGATGGACGTGAGTCTGAGTGAACTCCGGGAGATGGTGATGGACAGGGAGGCCTGGCGTGCTGCGATTCATGGGGTTGCAAAGAGTCAGACATGACTGAGCGACTGAACTGAACTGGACTGAAGGCAGGTATGTTTCACCTTTAGTTTATGTAGAGGCTTTTGTGTGTTTGTGTGTGCGCTAGTTTTTTTGTTTGATTTTAAATGGATGGCAAAACCAATACAATACTGTCAAGTAATTAGCCTCCATTAAAATAAATAAATTTAAATTAGAAAAATAAAAATAAAACTATGAATGGATCTAAATTTTATGGGGCTATTCATATTCCTTTATTTTGGTGAGACAGTCACGCAGTTTCCTGCTCTCATCTGTTTTTGTGGTGACTTTGCATCGCTGCGTTCTCCAGTGTCTAACATGTCTCGGGTTTGGGAATGAATGAATGCAGCTTAGTCGGGACTGTGTGTGTCTTTAATTCACTGTGGGCTCTGTCTGCCAGTGATGCCTGATGTTCAGGACTTTCCATCTGTGGTCATGACATTGCCTGATGGTGTCCTTTCCTAGTTCTGCCCTTGGCTAATTTGGGCATCACGATTATAATAACCCCACTCAATGAATGGAGGAGGGAGGCGTTCTTCTTTTTCTGCTCTTTTAAAGAGTCTACATGAAAGGGAATGGCCTGTTCCTTGCACACTTCCTACAAACACCTGGAAAGTCGTACAGGCCTCATAGTTCTTTTCTTAGACGCTTACAATGATTAATTCTCTTTCTTGGAGTAGTTGTAGCCATTCAGGTTTTCCATTTCTTCTTGAGTCTTCTAAATTTTATGGGGCTATTCATATTCCTTTATTTTGGTGAGACAGTCACGCAGTTTCCTGCTCTCATCCGTTTTTGTGGTGACTTTGCATCGCTGCGTTCTCCGGTGTCTAACACGTCTCGGGTTTGGGAATGAATGAATGCAGCTTAGTCGGGACTGTGTGTGTCTTTAACTCACTGTGGGCTCTGTCTGCCAGTGATGCCTGATGTTCAGGACTTTCCATCTGTGGTCATGACATTACCTGGTGGTGTCCTTTCCTAGTTCTGCCCTTGGCTAATTTGGGCATCACGATATTAATAGCCCCATTAAATGAACGGGGGAGGGAGGCTTTCTTCTTTTTCTGCTCTTTTAAAGAGTCTACATGAAACGGAATGGCCTGTTCCTTGCACACTTCCTACAAACACCTGGAAAGTTGTACAGGCCTCATAGTTCTTTTCTTAGACACTTACAATGATTAATTCTCTTTCTTGGAGTAGTTGTAGCCATTCAGGTTTTCCATTTCTTCTTGAGTCTGTTTTGGTAATTTATGTAATTTATGTTTGTCCATTTATTAGTGCGTAAGCCCCTCTTACCTTTTATCCCTGTTGTATAGGTAATTATGCTCCCTTTGCCACCCTGATATTGTCTGTTTTCCCCGTTCCTTTATTTCTCGATCTGTTTTCTTTTTCCTTCAAATAATAAAGTTTTGGTTCTGTTTGATCTCCAGATTGTATCTGAGATGTCCATGTCATTGATTTTTATCTTCATTGTTTATTTCCTTCTACTCCCTTTGGGTTTATTTGCTTTCTGTTCTTCTTTGCACTTTCCTGCATTGGAGAAGGAAATGGCAACCCACTCCAGTGTTCTTGCCTGGAGAATCCCAGGGACGGGGGAGCCTGGTGGGCTGCTGTCTATGGGGTTGCACAGAGGGGACACGACTGAAGTGACTTAGCAGCAGCAGCTTCTTTTGTTACATTAACTTGCATGTTATCCTATTAATTTTTGCCTTCTCTCCAATTCTATTACAAACATTTAAGTTTTAATGTCCATAATGATTTATTTGGCCCGTGAANTGCACAGAGGGGACACGACTGAAGTGACTTAGCAGCAGCAGCTTCTTTTGTTACATTAACTTGCATGTTATCTCATTAATTTTTGCCTTCTCTCCAATTCTATTACAAACATTTAAGTTTTAATGTCCATAATGATTTATTTGGCCCATGAATTGGCTGAGGGTTTTTTTTTTTTAATCTCCTAATGCCTAGCATTTAAAGATATTAACAGCCAAACTTTGTTGAATTTTTACTGTGTGCCAGCCACCAATCTTCACATTTTATGTATATTAACTTATGTTATCCTCCCGACATCTTCACAAAGTAGGACCATTATGACTCCAATATGAGTGAAAAATGAGAAAAACGTATGTGAAAAATGAGAACACAGAGAGAGTTTAAGCAATTTGTCTAAGATCACAGAGCTCCTGAGTTGGCAGAACCAAGATTTAAACTGAGACAGTTTGGCTGCAAAGTACAATCACTGTACATATTGTCTTCTTTTTAGTGACACTTTGATTCTTATTTTGTTGTCATTATAATAATTATTATTATGTTGCTTTTTCCCTTAATTCCATTGTAGTCATAGAAAATGGCCAGTGTGATACAGATTATTTTTTAATTTATTTTTTTATTGAAGGATAATTGCTTTAAAGAATTTTGTTGTTTTCTGTCAAACCTCAGCATGAATCAGCCATAGGTATCCAAATTTAGTATGAGCTACTTTGTGACCTAGAATATGGCCAGTCTCCATGTGATCTTCAAAGGAAGAGGCATTCCTTAATGAGCAGCTGCTGCTGCTGCTGAGTCGCTTCAGTTGTGTCCGACTCTGCATGACCCCATAGACAGCAGCCCACCAGGCGCCCCCGTCCCTGGGATTCTCCAGTCAAGAACACTGGAGTGGGTTGCCATTTCCTTCTCCAGTGCATGAAAAGTGAAAGTGAAGTCGCTCAGTCGTGTCCGACTCAGCGACCCCATGAACTGCAGCCTACCAGGCTTCTCCATCCCTGGGATTTTCCAGGCAAGAGTACTGGAGTGGGTCGCCATTGCCTTCTCCACCTTAATGAACTAGAGGGTTTTAAATGTGACCAATGAAACATGTATACTATCATGTCAGAAACGAAGCTCCAGTCTATGTTCGATACAGGATACAGGATGCTTGGGGCTGGTGCATGGGGATGATCCAGAGAGATGATATGGGGTGGGAGATGGGAGGGGGGTTCAGGATTGGAGCTCGTATACACCCGTGGCAGATTCATGTCAATGTATGGCAAGACCAATACAGTATTGTAAAGTAAAATAAAAATAAAATTTAAAAAAAAGGAAAAAAAAATAAATATGACCAATCAATCAAGCTGATTAGTGGCGTTATTCCAGTATTCCCTATTCTTCCTGAGGTTTTGATCTGTCTGAGTGGACTAAAATCTTCCACTGTTGATGTTGATGGTGGGTTTGTTGGGTGTCTCCTTGTGTTCGTACCAGTTCTGGTCTCATTGCTTTGAAGTTGTGAAATTGTGCTATTAGATGTTTGCAGATTTAGAATGGTCCTATTTTCCTAGTGAATTTAATCTTCAGTTTCTTGCAGCGACTCTCTTTAGCTTTACTAGTGCCTTAAAATGTATTTTGCCCAGCTTTAATTTGAGGGTAACAGCTTCTGTTTGGTTGGTCTTTATGTGTAACATTGGAGAAGGCGCTGGCGACCCACTCCAGTACTCTTGCCTGGAAAGTCCCATGGGCGGAGCAGCCTGGTGGGCTGCAGTCCATGGGGTCGCAAAGAGCCGGACGACTGAGTGACTGACTTCACTTTCAGTTGTCACTTTCATGCACTGGAGAAGGAAATGGCGACCCACTCCAGGGTTCCTGCCTGGAGAATCCCAGGGCCGGGGGAGCCTGTGGGCTGCCGTCTGTGGGGTTGCACAGAGTTGGGCTCGACCGAGGTGACTTAGCAGCCGCAGCAGGTGTAACATGACTTTACTCAGCCTTTCTGTGTCAGTGTGTGGCCTTTACATGTCTTATAAACAACACTTCTCTGGCTTTTAGATTTTGTTTACTCTGACAACCTCATTTTTATCTGTTTAGTCTAAATGTTTGTTTTCATTGCTGGTGTAGCTGAGTTCATTTGTTCTATCTTACTCTTTGCTTTCTATTTTGCTCTGTCTTACCTCTGTTTGTTTGGGTTTCTTACTTTCTTTCAGATTTATTGTTATTCCCCAACCCCCATCCCCACCTTTCCATTCTTCTCTCTTCCCGTTTCCATTCTACTATGTTATTTTTGGGGGGCCCTACCATCCCTGGTCAGGGAAACGGGGACTGAACCTGTCCCCTTGTGCTGGGAGCATGGAGGCGTAACCACTGGACTGCCTGGGAAGTCCCTATTGTATTGGAGCAGCTGGAGTATGTACTTTAACATACAAACTCTGAAATGAATCATTATTTTTCCATTCTCCCAACAATATGAGAGCTTCTTTTTAAAAAAATTTTTTTTCCCTCTCCCTCTCCCTCTCCCTCAGAGTCCAAAAGTCCGCTCTACACACCTGTGTCTCTTTTGCTGCCTTGCATACAGGGTCCTCATTACCATCTTTCTAAATTGCTTTCGCTAATCCTCATTTCAACTAATCCTTGTATAGTGTCCTTGTCCATTACTTTAGTAGTGTGTTTTTTAATCCCAGGCATTAGCTATCATATTTATTATTATATGGAATCAGGATTTCTCTAGAACTATCACTTTTTTTTTTTAACCAATTTCTTTGCTCACAGTTCCTGCTTGCGTTTCTTTTGTCATTTTCCTTGTTCATGGAGTACTTTCTTCAGAATAGTGTGGATCTTTGACAGTAAACCTAATTTTCTTTGTCTAAATGTGTCTTTATTTCATTCTCAGCCTTGAAAGGTTAAGCACTGTTAAGGATAGAATTCATGGGTGACAGTTCTTTTCTCTCCAGCATTTGAAGTTTTTACTGTTATTCTGGATTCTCTTATTGCTGAGGAATCAGTTGTGTGTCTAATCATAATTTTTCATGGCTGTCTCTTTTTTTCTCTTTGCTTCTTTAAAGATTTTTATTTTTTGATGATCCATGATTTCACTGTAATGTATCTAAGTATGAATTTATTACCTTATTTTCCTTATTTGGGGTCATTTGTATATGCTGAATAGGTAGATTTGTGTCTCTTGACAATTTGGACAATTTTAGGCCACTGTGCCATTTTTGGGGGCTCCAAAATCACTGCAGATGGTGACTGCAGCCATGAAATTAGAAGCCGCTTACTCCTTGGAAGAAAAGTTATGACCAACCTAGATAATATATTCAAAAGCAGAGACATTACTTTGTCGACCAAGGTCCGTTTAGTCAAGGCTATGGTTTTTCCTGTGGTCATGTATGGATGTGACAGTTGGACTGTGAAGACGGCTGAGCACCAAAGAATTGATGCTTTTGATCTGTGGTGTTGGAGAAGACTCTTGAGAGTCCCTTGGACTGCATGGAGATCCAACCAGCCCATTCTGAAGGAGATCAACCCTGGGAATTCTTTGGAAGGAATGATTCTAAAGCTGAAACTCCAGTACTTTAGCCACCTCATGCAAAGAGTTGACTCATTGGAAAAGACTCTGATGCTGGGAGGGATTGGAGGCAGAAGGAGAAGGGGACGACCGAGGATGAGATGGCTGGATGGCATCACGGACTCAATGGACGTGAATCTGAGTGAACTCCGGGAGATGGTGATGGACAGGGAGGCCTGGCGTGCTACGATTCATGGGGTCGCAAAGAGTCGGACATGACTGAGCGATTGAACTGAACTGAACTGTGCTTTTTTGAATATTTATTTTTTATTTGTTTATTTCTTTACTGGGCTGTGCCCGGTCTTAGCTGTGGAATGTGGGATCTAGTTTCCTGACCAGGGATGGATCCTGGTCCCCCTGCGTTGGAGAGTCTCAGCCACTGGACCACCAGGAAAGTCCTAGGCTGTTGTCGTTTTCAGTATTGTCTCTTTGTGTTCTATATTATCCTTCTTGGTGTAGTAGTGAATATCTGCTCCCTCTAAAGTTTTGGTTCTGTTTATTGTTATCCATCTCGTCTGATTGTCCTTTTCTTGCTAGAATTTTGGAGCTTTATCTCCATAAGTTCTTTCCAGGCAGAAAGGAGCTGCATTTGTATCTGCCAGAGGACTGGAGACCACAACCCGCTTGAGCTGGTTTGTAGCTGTGTTTGTAGTTTTGAGGGCCTCATCGAGAGTATGGCTTCTGGCCCCAGAGTCATATGAATGCAGGCCACCCGCAGCCAGACCTGAGACTAGCAAATTTCCTCCTTATCTTCTTGAGTGAGGAGTGGTATTTTCTCACTTAATCCCTGGTAGACATTGTTTTCCCAGAGGACTGTGTTTATACAGGTGTCTTTATTTTTTGACCTTTATTTTCTTTTTAAAATTTTTATTTTTGTAAATTGGAGGATAATTGCTTTACAATATTGTGTTGGTTTCTGCCATACATATACATGAATCAGTGATAGGGACACATATGTCCCCTCCCACCCCAGCCCACCCCTCTAGGTTGTCATGGAGCCCCAGGTTGGAGCTCCCTGTGTCACACAGCACATTCCCACTGGCTCCGTTTTACATATGGTGATGTGTATGCTTCCCTGCTCCTCTCCTCAACCGTCCCCCTCTCCTTCCCCCACTGTGCCCACAGTCTGTTCTCCATGTCTGCATCTCCACGGCTACTCTGCGGACAGGTTCATCAGTGCCATCCTCCTAGATTTCACATATATGCATTAATGTGCGACATTTCTTTTTCTCTCTCTGACTTACTTCACTCTGTATAATAGACTCTACATTTATGCACTTTATTAGAACTGACTCAAATGCATTCCTTTTTATGGCTGAGTAATGTTCCACTGTATATATGTACCACAACTTCTTTATCCATTCATCTGTGGATGGACATCTATGTTGCTTCCATATCCTAGGTATTATACAGATTTCTTTATATATAACTTCTCATTTGGTCTCATCACCTGCTACCCATTTAGGTGTCATGCTTTCTTATGGAGTTCAGCTTCTGAGTATATCTATTTATCAGTTTGATATGCATCAAAGTGGTTTTTAAAAAATATTTTATCAAGCATATTTTCAGTGGTTCTACTGGTTATTTAATTTTTAGTTAAAGACTGTCCCCTCTGCTGTATTGCGAGGGACAGATGTCTCAAGCAAATTTGGTTCTCCTTCTGAGTCATGCCTGCATACCTATTGAACTGTGTTGGGCCAGTCGCCCTTGACTCCTTGAGACTCTGTCCAGAGGATCTTTCCGGGTGCCCACCTGCCTGAGCTCCCAGCAGCCTTTGCCTTGGTCCGCCCCTCTCTGCCAAACACAGCGTTCTCCCAAGCGGCCAGGACACCATGCTCTCATTCCTTTCTGCTTCGTTGTTTTCTCAGTGCTCTGCTGGTTTTCTTCTACCTGACCTCAGAATGTTAGCAGTTTCCCTAACATGGACCTGAGTCCTCTCTTTGTGTAGTAAGTGTGTGCACGCTAAGTTGCTTCAGTGGTGTCCAACTCTTTGCAACCCTGTGGACTGAAACCCTCCAGGCTCCTCTGTTCATGCGATTCTCCAGGCAAGAATACTGGAGTGGATTGCCAGTGCCTCCTCCAGGGCATCGTCCCAACTCAAGGATCAAGCCAGTATCTCTTTCGTCTCCTGCCTTGGCAGGAGGGTCCTCACCAGCGCCACCTGGGAAGCCCCTGTGTAGTTAGACTCTTGATAATTCTGTTCCTTCCATTGGTTTTGAAGAGTTATGCAATGAGGACGCAATGTCTCCATCCCAGACATCTATTTGCATCTGCAGTCTTGTATCTAACCTTCATTTTGACCAGGCCCCTTGGATGTCTCACTGATTCTAGCCTTTGTTTTGACCAGGCCCCTTGGATGTCTCACTGATTCTAACCTTCATTTTGACCAGGCCCCTTGGATGTCTCACTGATTCTCACATCTAACATTTATAGATGTGAACATTTGATCTTTTCCTGTAAACATACTCCCTGCCACGATGCTCATCTTGGTAAACACCACACTGTACACCTCCCATTCACGTGGCCCGGGCTTTCTCTTTCTTGCAAACACACACACACAGCTCATCCAAGCCCATCTCCCTCTAATTCCAGGCCACCCAGGTCTCCCATCTTGACCAACTAGTCCAACCCTTTCTCTCTTGCTTCCAGTGGGCTGTGATCACTTGGCAGACAGAGCCATGATCACAAATCATCTTATCCCAGAGAATAACATTACCTTATGATTTTACATTGCATCTAACTTAACATGTTCAATTAAACGAATGTCCAAGATGCCTCCTGAGGTACTGAGTCACTTGACACCTGTCTGCAACCTTATCTCTGGGGCACTCTCCTCTGTGCACACCACCTCCAGTCCAGCCTTCTTTCCAGTCCTGAACATTCCAAGCTCCTTCCTGGCCATGGGGTATTTGCACATGCTCTTCTTTCACCTGGAGTAAGCTGTCTCCATTTCTGGCTTGGCTGACCTCTTTATGGCTCCACGTTAAACAAGCCCTGAAAATTTTCTCTGGCATCTTGGTTAGAAGAGGTCTTTCTTGTTTATTCTTTCTTCATGGAATCCAGATCTTTTCCTTTCTGGCGCTTACCTCAGAGGATTTTTTTTTTTTTTGGGGGGGGTATAATTGCATCACTGACTCAATGGACCTGAGTTTGAGCAAACTCCAGGAGATGGTGAAGAACAAAGAAGCCTGGCGTGCTGCAGTCCATGGGGTTGCAAAGAGTTGGACATGACAGAGTGACTGGACAACAGCAGATAATTGCTTTCCAGTGTGGTGTTATTTTCTGCTGATCTCCCAATTCGTCCCACCCTCTCATCCACACATCTGTTCCCTGCGTCTGCATTTCTGTTCCTGTCCTGCACGTAGGTTCATAGGTGCCACTTTTCTAGATTCCACATATATGTGTTGATATATGCTATGTGTTTTTCTGACTTACTTCACTGTGTATGACAGACTCTAGGTCCAGCCACACCTCTGCGAATGAGCCAGTTTTGTTCTTTTTTATGGCTGAGTAATGGTCCATTGTGTGTATGTATAATACCACATTTTCTTTAGCCATTTATCCTACCACAGATTGTTTGATCACCTGTTTTATTTGTCTGCTTGACCGGTGCCTGTCTGTCTTCTGAGGACGGTGTCTGTGGCTTGCAGTGTGTGGCCCAGTGCCTGCGGTACAAACCCTGAGCAGATGTTTGGTGATGGGACCCACAGATGCATTCCCTCGCAGTTCATAAGCCCTGAGAGTTCAGGGTCATTCCAAAGCACGCAGGGCAGGGCAGGATGACTTGTCACTACCTGCATCAGAGCATCCGTTGTCTGCTGGGCTGTCGGGAGATGCCACCCTGATCACAGCTGTCACCAGAAAGGGGACGGTGACACACACACACACACCAGTCACCCACACACACGGGTTCTCTTCTGTGCCAGGTGGCACGGATGTGTTGCTGCTGTTCAGCCACCCAGTCCTGCCTGACTCTTTGCAGCCCCGTGGACTGCGACACACCAGGCTTCCCAGTCCTTCACTTCTGCCGGAGTTTGGTCAAGCTTGTGTCTATTGAATCAATGATGCCATCCTATCATCTCATCCTCTGTTGCCCCCTTCTCCTCTTACCCTCCATCCTTCCCAGCATCAGGGTCTTTTCCAAGAGATATGTTGGTGTAAAATTGACACAAGAAGTCCCTCCTGAATGGTCTCTCTATTTTCCGCTGGTCCTTCTTTAGCCAAAAAGATAAGATTGATTTTATCTTCTTCTTCTAAAAATGAACAAAATGTACCCTCCGTGGGTTTAAAGGGTTGGGTGGGGGGAAGAAAGCCTGTTTCTAATTTTGTTCTGATATACTTATTCAACGTAATCATATACAAAAAAAAAAAAATCAGAGATGTGAAAAGCAGCAGGAACATATTAAACTTTTCAGTGTACTAAGTTGAAACCATAAAATATGTTTTGTGGGGCCCTCACTGAAATGGGACACAACCTTAATGACTTTCACAATTACTTGCTCAGAGGCCGATGTAACCCAGAAGGCAAGGCTAGAGTAACGTGTCTACCCAGCCTGCTCTTTCCTCCCAGATCCTGGCCCGTGTGTCCCCTAAGGATGCTGTTGGCTTGGGGAGCACATCGTTTAGAGTTCCTTCTGTCTAGTCCACATTTCTCTCTTTATTCACAGTGAAGTAAGCTAATGGAAAATATTATTCACTTTTTGGGGGCATTAAACCTCTTTCTTCCATCACTCCCCCTTGTTTTTCTCATCTCCCCAGTCCCCAACCTGAAATGTATAAGCCAAGGCCCTTGCTTAGAAGAGTCCAAGGTGGAAGAGAAGAAAAGTGATGGAAACAACCATTTCATTTTATAATGAAAACCCAAGTGTCAGGGAGTGCCTTGAGCGGATGGGGGAGAGAAGAACTTCCTGAGACTCCAGGGGATCCGTTCACGTCGGAGCAACAGTTTGTGTCGATTTCCCTCTGGTGGAGAACAAGCAGGATCTGGGAGAAAACTGCACACATACAGGCAGACACACACGTTGCGCGCACACACAGGCTGCCGTAACAAAGTTTAAGCGACAGAAATGCATTGCCCCACAGTTCTGGAGGCTAAACGTTCTAACCCAGGTGTTGGCAGCGCTGGTTTCTCCCAAGGCCTCTCTGCGTGGCCCATGGTGATGGTCTCATTGCTTGGTCGTGTCCGACTCTGCGACCCCATGGACTGTGACCCGCCAGGCTCCTCTGTCCATGGGATTTCCCAAGCAAGGACACTGAAGTGGGTTGCCATTCCTTTCTCCAGGGATCTTCCCAACCCAAGGACTGAACCCAGGTCTCCTGCCCTGCAGGCGGATTCTTTACAGCTGAGCCACCCGGGGAGCCCTGTATGTGACCGTCTTCTCCTCCCTATGTCCTCACGTGCTCTTCCCGCTGTGTCTATGTCCCAGGGTCTCTACTTATTTTCTCTTTCTTTATTTATGAAATTATGAAAGTGTGATGATGCATTTACAGGAGACTTGGAAAACACAGAACATGTAGTTCCGTTATATATTACGATTATTTTTTAAGTAGATAAATTAAGATTTTTTAGTTGGAATTTCAAAATCAAACTCTCAAAAATTAATAGGATGAATATACCGAAAAGTAGAAGAATGTAGCAGGCCTGAAAAGCACCATGAACCAGTTCAACAGAATTAAGATTCATACAGTTTTCACACAATAGCGGGACTGTTGTTGTTCCGCTGTTAAGTCATATCCAACTCTTTGCGACCCCATGGACTGCAGCACACCAGGCTTCCCTGTCCTCCGCCATCTCCTGGAGCTTGCTTAAACTCATGTCCACTGAGTCAGTGCTGCCATCCAACCGTCTCACCCTCTGCCACCCCCTTCTCCTGTGGCCTTCAGTATTTCTCAGTATCAGGGTATTTTCCAATGAGCTGGCTCTTCACATCAGGCGACCAAAGTATTGAAGCTTCAGCTTCAGCATCAGTTGATACAAATTCCTAATGTCTCTTCTGATAAGGACACCCGTCATCATGGATTAAGACCCATCCCAATGACTTCATTTAACCTCAATTACCTTTTCACAGGTCTTATCACCAAATGCAGTCACATTAGAGATCCTGAGGGTTAGGATGTCACTGTAGGAACTTCAGGGGACACAGGTCAGCCTAGAACACACACACACACCCCATACACAGGCACATGCTCTCTATAACGTTGTGATAGGGCCTCTCCAGAGTAAATTTTTAGATTTGGCTTGAGATACACTGGAGGCCAGAGTTTCAGGCCTGTGCTGGAGAGATGCCCAATGTGACAGGCAGGGTGGGAAGCCAGTCCGTTCCCCAGCCAGGCTTCAGCCACGGACGCATCAGGAGCCTAGAACTGTGGGTCATGTGCAGTCCTCTGGCCGAGCGGGCCTCTTTGGCTCCCCAGTTAAAGCTGAGACCATTCTAAGGCTTAGAAAAATGAAACAGAATCTCAGCAGGGCACGAGGGAGCCCTGTGGCTGGAAGATGGGGGGAAATGTCTCAGGCAGGGGAAGGAGTGCAGAGCAGGCAGTCCAGCCTGGGTCATTGGCTGAAAAACTTCGTGTTCTCTTGGAAGCACCAAGGAGGAAGCCAGGCCCCTCCGTCCTGGGCCCCGGGGAGGTGCTACTCCTCGGGGCTCACGGGTGCTGGGTCTGGGGAGGATGGGCTGTGGGAGGGGACGGTGTGAGGTGTCATGACATCGAGTGGTCCGCTGGTGGTTTCTCAGGCTATTCTAACGAGGCTGCATCATAGCTCTGCCCCGGTGGGTTCAGGAGCTTGGTGGTGACGTGCCGGCCATGGTGCCGCCTCGCACATGGCTAGCCTTTGGGTTTCCTCTCCACTGCTTCATTTCAGTTGCCCCCCAGCTCTCTGGGGGCCGTGAGCCCTGTCGCCTTGGCTCAGCCAGGACCCTCCCTGGAGAGTCTCAAATGACCCGAATCATAGTCACACAGTTTTCAAATGAAGAGAGGCATTCAAAGCTGAGTTTCAGCATCAATTTCAAATCGATTATCTGAGTCTCAAATCAATTATAATGTGTGTGATGAACTAACACAGGAACATGAGGCATCTTTATGTTCGTGGAATTCCAGTGCCCCTTCTGTGAGAGTCAGTGGGATTCTGTGCTGATTTGCTGCCTTTCAAGTGGACCATTGGTCTGGTCAGTTGAAAGCCCCAATTGGCCTGGTTTCCAGGGCAGAGTGTGAACAGGTCAAAAGGGTCAGAACTATAGAGCTCCTGTTCCTCCTTTCCCTGCTGGAAGAGACCAGAGCTCAGTGCTCAAGGGAAAAGTACTTTGTTTCTTCAAAAATGTTATTTTAAGCCTTTAGCCGGTGTGCTTCTTATGCATCATGACTTCTTCCCAAGTCCGAGGTGGTATATACTATGTTCATCTTTTCTGCACCAGAACTTGATAGATTATTCAAGCATGTAGCCCTCCAGGCTCACTCCCTTCATATGTTTAAAACAGAGGAATGCCTACGTCACAGGGCTGTTGAGAGGAAGAAAAGGATTAAGTGACATCATAAATGAAGTTGGGTCAGGCACCCAGCGGGGTGTCTGGTGGCGGGTACTTCACAAACGGTAGAACAATGATGATGGAAGTTGACTCAGCTACTCCCCGGCCAGGGAAATACTCTCTGGGCCTGATCACGCTCAGTCAGAACCCGATCTCACGTGGTTTGCCTGAGGGGTAGGAGTGGGGTTTACCTTGTGTCTATGATGGGATGAGGAGGCCCAGCTTCTCCAGACTGGGAATGCTACTGATTTATTTATGCGTAAATACCATGATGGTGCTAGCAGTAAAGAACCTGCTTGCCAGTGCAGGAGACTTAAGAGACATGGGTTCAATCCCTGAGTCGGGAAGATTGCCTGGAGGAGGGCATGGCAACCCACTCCAGTATTCTTGCCTGGAGAATCCCAAGGACAGAGGAGCCTGGTGGGCTATAGTCCATAGGGTAGCACAGAGTCAGACGTGACTGAAGTGACTTAGCACACACACACACACACATCATTTTACCTTTATGAAAGTAATGAGAGTTGAATAGGCCCTTGCTTCTGTAAACTGCATTGTGCAGAAGGCCTGCTCGGACTGCGCTGATGCTGAGGGGAAAAAGGAGAGGGAGGGGAGCACCACAGGACGACTCTCGGGGCAGGAAGCAGGGATGCTTCACGTGGGCATCAGGAACCCAGAGTGCCCCCTTCTTGCCCACTTCCGTCACTCCAGTGGCCATTTTCATAAATGAAGTGGGTCCCCCAGGGAAAAGCTTCCCAAGTGGTTCAGCAGTAAAGAATCTTCCTACCAATGAAAGAGATGCAGGAGACGCAGGTTCGATCTCTGGGTTGGAAGTAGGAAATGGCAACCCGCTCCAGAATTCTTGCCCGGGGAATCCCATGGGTGAAGGAGCCTGGCGGGCTACAGTCCATGGGGTCGCAAAGAGTTGGACATGACTGCGCATGCACACCCCCGAAAGATAATGGGTACCATGCGTTTGGAATACACAGCTGCCCCAGGCCCCTCTGTAACTCTCCCTGGCCCATGTGGCTTGAAGATTCCAACAGAGGCTGAAGCTGGTCATTCCCTGGCAGAGCCAAAGTGCTAAGTGCACGCACTCCCAGGAGAGGCGGCGTGACAGGTGCCTCTGGTATAACTCACGTGGCTGGACTGATCTGGAAGCAGATTTTGAGAGAGGGAAGAATCTTGAGAGCCAAGGGGAGAACGATGAGCTGGAAGAAGGAGAGCGCAAGGGCCTTGAGAAGGTGACGGGCCCAAGGCCAAACATGGGCAGCTCTGCTCCCTCCGCTTCTGGCCTGGGGCTGACCCACTTTCTCGTGGGCAGCTGGTTCTCCCAGGGTATGTGCAGAAACACTTCAGAACTTTGGAAAGGAGCAGCAGGCTGCTGCCCTTTAAACAAGGATCTCAGGAAGTGAGAAGAGAAAAAAAGAAGAAGAAACGGGCTGGAAACAGTGTATATTCAGGATACAGAGTATTTAAGGACATTAAGAGACAGAGTGGCAATTTAGGATTTTTACGACATCTCCCAAGAATCATAGGTAGCTTTGCTAATTCTTTTCTGCTTTATTATTATTATTTTTATTTACTGGAATGCAGTTGCTTTGCAATACTGTGTTAGTTTCTGCAGTACAGCAAAGAGAATCAGCTATGTGTATACACGTATCCCCTCTTTTGTGGATTTCCTTCCCGTTTAGGTCACCACAGAGCATTGAATAGAGTTCTCTGTGCTAGACAGCAGGCTCTCATTAGTTACCTAGTTTATACATAGTACCAATAGTTGGGTTGGGTTCGGTTGGGGGAGGCATCATTCACCTGCATTTTGTGGGATATAAACATGAATTTGTTATTTAGTTAAGTCATGTCTGACTCTTCCGACTCCATGGACTGTAGCCCGCCAGGCTCCTCTGTCCGTGGGATTTCCTGGAGAAGAGTACTGGAGTGCGTTGCCATTTCCTTCTCCAGGGGATCTTCTTGACCCAGGGATTGAACCAGAGTCTCCTGCACTAGCAGGTGAATTCTCTACCACTGAGACACCAGGGAAGCCCACTTTGATTTGGAATAGAAAAGCTAGCATAATTTGTTGAAATATTTTGGAAAAATGTGACATGACTGTTTTTAGATGTTTTTGCTGCTAATGAAGACCACATCGCAAGTAATATTTATGGACCAAAAGCCAATGGGATGGGTCAAAATTCTTAGAATAGTTATTCTGGATAGGAGAAATAAAGTTATTTTCTTTCTTTTTTTTTTCTCTAGTTGTCTATATGTTTTTAATTTGAAAGAAAATGTTAGTCCTTTATAGTGATGGGACTGCAAATATACAATTTGTCCTTTTTTCCTCTTTTTTTGCAATAGGGTTACATGATGGAAAATCAAATCTCAGGCTTAAAATGCGACACAGATGTGTTTGTCACTTTTGAAGGTGACAATGTCGTCATGCTGCAGGTAAGACTCGGGAAGTGTTTATTCTTTTTAAACAGTGAAATTTTCAAGATCAAGCGTTATCCAGAAATCTGAAGCTCTTCCTATGCCTTATCTTCATCTGAAGTCTTTGTTTAATTGGCAGGTGTTTCTCCATTAGGCACTTGCTTTTTGCAGTAGTTGAATGGGGAAAGGGATTCATTAATTTATTTCCTCGCTGATTTTTGATGTTGAAATGTATCTTTTTTGGCTTAAGAAAATTACATCTTGTGAGTATAGAGTCATATATCTTCTACCTGGGAGGCTATTCCCAAAGACTTTGTAAGTGCCAGAAGGTGACCACATTTCCCAAGTGACTCAGTGGTAAAAAAAAATCCGCTGGTCAATGCAGAAGCCTCAGGAAACGTGAGTTCGATCCCTGGGTCAGGAAGATTCCCCTGGAGAGGAAATGGCAACCCACTGCAGTATTCTTGCTAAGATAGTCCCATGGACAGAGAAGCCTGGCGGGCTACCATCCATGGGGTTGCAAAGAGTCTGATATGACCGATGCACCATTCACGTGTGCACCCAGAAGATAAACAGGCAAAAGACAGAAAGAGCCAGTTTACCAAAGGGGGGCAATTGATCAGCCACGTAAGTGATCAGAGAAACAACTTTGGGGCCTCTGCAATACTGATCGCTTTCATATCTCAAGTTGCCTGATGTTTAAGAGTATGTTCACATCCCCTGTTGGTCAGAACAAAAGGAACTTCTTCCATGTTGCTCTTGGCCATGTGTAATTCTACTTCTGGGACTTCATCTAAATTTATAATCCATACTGCAGAAAACTTTGGTCACAAACATTCTCATTAGTGCATTACTTATTACAGCAATAATATTGGAAACTAAATTTTCAACAATAGGAAAATGATTAGGTAAATCATGCTCTGGCCAATCAATGGGGAATTCTATAGCCATTATTTATTTTTTTTTTTGGTGTTGGAGAAGACTCTTTTTTTCTTTTTTTTTACAGTACTGTATTGGTTTTGGCATATATTGAAAGGGTTTATTACAGAAATTTAAAAAGAGTTTATTACAGAAATTTGTATGATATGGTAAGTAAAAATGATATAAGACTGTATACAGAATGGGATTCCAGTTAGGTGTTTTTAAAGATGAAGAATAGGGACTTTGGGTTTTGCTAAGATATAAAGGCCCCATTCCTCCTAGGGCTTTCCTCTTAACAATTAAAAACCCTGCATAGAACACAGTGAACAAGCATAGGGAGATTCTTCTTGAAAAATTTTTATTGGAGTTGATTTAAGTGTTGGGATAGTTTCAGGTGTACAANTAATGGCCCCATTCCTCCTAGGGCTTTCCTCTTAACAATTAAAAACCCTGCATAGAACACAGTGAACAAGCATAGGGAGATTCTTCTTGAAAAATTTTTATTGGAGTTGATTTAAGTGTTGGGATAGTTTCAGGTATACAACAAAGTGAATCAGTTACACATATTTCTACTCTTTTCCTGGGTCGGGAAGATCCCCCGGAGAAGGAACTGGCAACCCACTCCGGTATTCTTGCCTGGAGAATCCCACAGACAGAGGAGTCTTGCAAGCTATAATTCATGCTGTCACGAGAGTCAGACAGAACTTAGTGACTAAATCACCACCATTCTTTTTTCTGGATTCTTTTCCCATAAAGGCCATTACAAATATTGAGTAGAGTTCTCTATACTATACAGTAGGCCCTTATTAGTATCTATTTTATACATAGTAATGTGTATGTCTCAATCCCAATCTTCCAATTTGTCCCTCTCCCGCTTGCCCCTCAGTAACTATAAGTTTATTTTTTCACATTTCTAACTCTATTTCTGTTTTGCAGACAAGTTCGTGTGTAGCCTGCTTTTAGATTCCACATATTCCCTTATTAGTATCTATTTTATACATAGTAATGTGTATGTCTCAATCCCAATCTTCCAATTTGTCCCTCTCCCGCTTGCCCCTCAGTAACTATAAGTTTATTTTTTCACATTTCTAACTCTATTTCTGTTTTGCAGACAAGTTCGTGTGTAGCCTGCTTTTAGATTCCACATATAAGCAGTATCATATGATGTTTGTCTTTCTGTGTCCAAGGTCCATTCATGTTGCTGCAAATGGCATTATTTTGTTCTTCTTTATGGCTGAAAATATTTCCTTGTATAAAGCAGGAACAAAGAAGGCAGTTTGCTCAGGGACCTAGGGACTGGGGAAGAAAATGAAGTAAGTTCTCTGGGTTTCCTTATTGCCTCCTGTAAATCCTGGACAGCATATACATGTCCTAAATCTCTAACTGGCACAAACGGAATATGCTTCAAGAAGAGCCTGTGTATCCAGTCACAGGATACGGAAGATGGTGGCCTCACAATAGAGAACCTTACAGGCAACAAGCCCTCTTCCAGACCAACACACACACACGCACCAGCTTCACCAGGGCCTGGCAGGAACCGACCTTCCCCCTAACCTCCTGTCTGAGGAAGTCAGCGGAAGCAGGTAGCAGGTATAGCATTGCCCTTCCCCCGCCGGGTGGGGCTGGTGGGGCTGGCTGTGTATGCTCAGCTGTTCAGTCCTGTCTGACTCTTTATGACCGCATGGACTCTAACCCTCCAGGCTCCTCTGTCCATGGGATTTTCCAGGCAAGAATACTGAAGTGGGTTGCCATTTCCTTCTCCAGGGGATCTTCCCGACCCAGGGATCAAACCAGAGTCTCCTGTATTGGCAGTTAGATTCTTTACCACTGAGCTGTCTGGGAAGCTGGGCAGGGAACTAATCTTCCATCCCTACCCAGCACAACCAAATAAATAAAATTAAAAAAAGAGCCTTAACTAGGCGGCGTGAAGGAGGGCTCGTGGGCTGTTTGATCCTCCTCTCCCTGCTCTCTCACCCCCATACCAAAGGGGCTCAGGAGACTCTCAGTCTCCAGCCTTCCCTTACTTCGGGGTAGACTGGAATGGTATGAGCTGGGTTAGTTACTACTCCACTTCCTGTCTCCCTAGTTTCAGGAGAAGCTAAGAGGAAGTTCAGGAAGCAGAAGGAGCCCAGTTTCTCCCACTGGGGTAACATATTTCCTTCTCCAGGGGATCTTCCCGACCCAGGGATCAAACCAGAGTCTCCTGTATTGGCAGTTAGATTCTTTACCACTGAGCTGTCTGGGAAGCTGGGCAGGGAACTAATCTTCCATCCCTAGCCTGGCGGAAGCAGAAAGAGCCCATTTCTCCCACTGGGGTAACATCAGCAGGATCCCTAGGTGAGATAAGACTTCACCTGCACTTAGCAAGATCAAGACCCAGTGAGGTGATGCGAGGTGGGAGCTAATTACGAGTGCCCTTCAACCTCAGCTCCAGTGTCTGCAGAGTCCAGTGGAGAGTGAACGCTACCCCCGCCTGACATCAACTAGACTAAGCCAGGAGGTGTGAGTTAGGGTTAGTGACCACTCACATTCTCCCCATGCCTGGTGTCAGTGGACCCAGTAAGGAGCTGAAGCTACACATGTACCCAGCAAAAGGAAAACTACTTCGGGGCCTTCCCAGGTGGCTCAGTGGTAAAGAATCCACCTGCCAACGCAGGAGACACGGATTGGACCCCTGGTCTGGGAAGATCCCCCATGCCTCAGAGCAACTAAGCTGTCTGCTCCACAACTACTGCGCCCATGCGCTAGAGTCTGGGAGCTGCAGCTACTGACGCCCCCAAGGCTCAGAGCCTGTGCTCCATAACGAGAGAAGCCTCCACAGCGAGAAGCCTGCACGCTGCAATGACGCATAGCCCCTGCTCACTGCAACCAGAGAAAGCTCACGCAGCCAAGGAGGCCCAGCACAACCAAATAAATAAAATTTAAAAAAGGACCCTAACTAGACGGCATGAAGGAGGGCTCGTGGGCTCTTTGATCCTCCTCTCCCTGCTCTCTCACCCCCATACCAAAGGGGCTCAGGAGACTCTGAGTCTCCAGCCTTCCCTTACTTCGGGGTGCAGTGGAATGGTATGAGCTGGGTTAGTTACTACTCCACTTCCTGTCTCCCTAGTTTCAGGAGAAGCCAAGAGGAAGTTCAGCCTCTGCCCTCACCCATCATCAGTTAGTTAGGAAGAAGGAGTGGGAATTGGGGCTCGCTGGCAGCCGGCGTCCCCACCCCCCTTTGTCTGGTATGAGTGTGACCATCAGGATGCTGGAGTGTCAGCCCACCTGTCCACAACAAGCCAGTGTGAGCCAGTGTGCTGCTTGCGCCAGGGCAGTACTGGCGGCACTCACTGGGAAGCTGAGCGTTCACACCCCCAGACCTTGCCCGGCACCTCACAGTTAAACACGATCTCCCAAAGTAATATCCACCCCCCCTGGATACAGTAGAAAAATCACTCATTATAACAACAACAACAAAAAGGACAACCACAACGTGAATGGGAAAATCGACGGATGATGATACCAGAAAGAATCGGATGTCGGAATTATCTGACAAAGATTTTAAAGTACTCATCATGTGGAGTGGGAGGTGGGGGGGGGGTTCATGTTTGGGAGTTCGTGTACACCCGTGGCAGATTCATGTCAATGTATGCCAAAACCAATAGAGTACTGTAAAGTAAAATAAAGTAAAATGGAAGCTCTAAAAAAATAAAAAATAAAAAAAAGTATATATAATACTAAAAAAATAAAGAATACTTCAAAGGTAATTGCAAATACTCTTAAAAAATTTTTTTTTTTTTTACTTTAATTTGCTTTACAATACTGTATTGGTTTTGCCATACATTGACATGAATCAGCCACGGGTGTACATGAGTTCCCAATCCTGAACGCCCCTTCCTCCCACCCCATATCATCTCTCTGGATCATCCCCGTGCACCAGCCCCAAGCATCCTGTACCCTGTATGCAAATGCTCTTGAAACAGATAAAAGTGTCAGAACATTTCAGCAGTGACAGAAGAAATAAAAGGAGACCCAAGTGTAACTGTAGAATTGAAAAATACAATTGAAAAAACGAATTGGTGGAATGACAGTAGAAGAGATGATCGCGGGAATAAAAAAAATCTGTAAAGTCAGTAGGATTTACTCAGTCTGAACAAAGTGGAAGAAAACAAAAAGTCCCAGGGATCTGTTGTGCCCGGTCCAGCTTCCTCATCCCTACCACCAGGTGCTGAGGCGCTGCTGTGAAGCGTGGATGTGAGCGCTCCTGTGTAACACAGAGCACAAAATCAGTGCACCCTACCATGTGTAAAACAAATAGCTGGTGGGAACTTGCTGTACAGCTCAGGGAGCTCAGCTCAGTGCTCTGTGATGACCCCGAGGGGTGGGGCGTTGGGGGGGGTGCCCAAGAGGGAGAGGATACATGTATACGTGTGGCTGATTCCCTTCTTTGTATAGCAGAAACTAACACATGATAAGGCAACTGTATGCCAATAAGAAAAACAACTCAGTCCACAGTGATGACCTTCCCACTGTCCCTTCTCTCAACTCATCCTGAGGTGCTGGTTTGTAAAGCTTTGTGAAGGTGCTGGCTTATGACCTGGCATGGCAGGTGTTTCCAGCCTCAGAACCCAGGACTGTCCCTCAGCTTGCCACCCAGAGGTGCTGTGGGTGGCTGTGAAGTCAAGATATTTGCTCCTTTCCACACATCTAGCCTTCTCACTTTCCTCTATCAAAAGACCCAAGCATAGCCACTTGAAATAGACAGCCTATGTAGTCCTGTAATAGAAATGAAACTTAATGTTTAATAATAATAAAAAAGCTCCCCCCAAAGAAATCTTCAGGTCTAGGTTTCATTGGAGAATTCTATCAAACATTTAAGAATTTTACCCAAACTCGTGCAGAAAATGAAAGAGAAGAGAATGCTTCCCAACTTGGTTTTATATAGCTATTATTACTCTGATACCAAAAGTAGATTCAGGTCAGTTCAGTCGCTCAGTCGTGTCCAACTCTTTGCGACCCCGTGAATCGCAGCACGCCAGGCATCCCTGTTCATTACCATCTCCTGGAGTTCACTCAGACTCATGTCCATCGAGTCCTTGATGCCATCCAGCCATCTCATCCTCGGTCATCCCCTTCTCCTCCTGCCCCCAATCCCTCCCAGCATCAGTCTTTTCCAATGAGTCAACTATTTGCATGAGATGGCCAAAGTACTGGAGTTTCAGCTTTAGCATCATTCCTTCCAAAGAAATCCCAGGGTTGATCTCCTTCGGAATGGACTGGTTGGATCTCCTTGCAGTCCAAGGGACTCTCAAGAGACTTCTCCAACACCACA
>SJYX01012034.1:498245-513502 GCA_006410675.1 Oreotragus oreotragus | reverse complement strand
GAGACAGGTACACGTGTATCCCCTCCCTCGTAAGCCTCCCGCCCACCCCATCCCACCTCTCCAGGTCTTCACAGAGCACTGAGCTGAGCGCCCCGTGCTATCTGTTTTATACATGGTGGTGTCTATTGATATATGTCCATCCTCCTCTGCCAGTTCATCGCCCCCTCTCCTTCCTGCCCTGTGCCCACCTGCCCACGCTCTGTCTGTGCCTACATTCCTGCTTAGCAAATAGGTTCATCAGTACCACCTTTCTAGATTCCAGATATAATATATGACATTTGTTTTTCTCTTTTGACTTATTTTACTCTGTATGCCAGATTCGATGCTCACCCACATCACTACAAATGACCCAGTTTTGTTGCTTTTTATGCCTGAACTGTTTTCCATTGCATATGTACCACATCGTCTTTGTCTGTTCTTCTGCCGATAGACAGGTAGGTTGCTTCCATGTCCTAGCTATTGTAAATAGTGCACAATGATCTTTGGGGTACATGTGTCTTTTTGAATTATGATTTTCTCAGGATATATGCCCAATAATGGGGTTACTGGATCAGGTGGTAGTTTTTTTTTTAAAAAAATTTAATTAAAAATCGAGTATATTTAAAACCATTAAAGTAAATTGGCCCTCCCTTGTAGAAACACATTTATTGCATTCTTACTCATTGGTGTGAATCAATTTTGTCTATGGGGTCACACAGAGTCGGACATGACTGAAGTGACTTAGCAGCAGCAGCAGCAGAATATTTGCCCAATAATGGGGTTACTGGATCATGTGGTAGTTTTGCTCCTAGTTTTTTTTTTTTAATTTTAATTAAAAATCGAGTATATTTAAAACCATTAAAGTAAATTGGCCCTCCCTTGTAGAAACACATTTATTGCATTCTTACTCATTGGTGTGAATCAATTTTTACTATATAAAATAAAGAAACTATGAGTAAAATAAAGAAATAGTCCTTCCCTTAAATATAAAAAATGAGGGAGGGAAGAGAAGGAATGAAGAGTAACAAAGAAAGGCCTCAGTGAGAGAACAAATGCTGCATGCGAGTGCATGCGTGCACACACACACACGCATGCACACACACGCACGCGCACACACACACAGCTTACTGTTCTCCCCACCCCGATCACTGGGGTGAGTTCCAGATTCTTCTCCAAGACAGCCTGGACCTCAGGTGCTACAACGGGGCGTTGGGACAGGTATGATGTTGGGCGAGGACTAGACCTCAGGCTATAGAACCCTGACTCCCTCTGCTCCTAAAGGAAGCACACAGTTCCTTTAGAAAACCTGAAAGAACATTCCCTCTGGGGCCCCAGCCTTCTGGCTATCGGTGAGTCCTAGCGATGAGCAGGTGGAGGTGTTGAGATGCTAGAAGGAGCAAGGTGCAGGTACTCCTGAAATCAGAGATGAGGGTTGGGGCGACCCTATCACAGGGCCTCAGAGCATCAGTTCTGAAAGATCTGAGACCTGGCTGCACCAGGAGGGCTCAGAAACAGCTGGTACGGGGGTGACCGGGTGGTGGATGACAGCAAGTCATCCTGAAGACCAGCCGCCCTCCCCTTCTGAGGGCCTCTTGGAGAGAAAGAACGAGGACGTGGGCTGACGGTCTGCCCGACCCAGCAAAGTCAGAGACAGACAGTTCAACAGATCTTCTGGAGGTTTACAGATGGGATCCACAGATGAGGTGTACAGAATCACCTCGGATGATGGCAGAAGCAAAGAGAAAGGGAGATGTGTGAATGGGCCAGAGGCAGGCAGAGGCCGGCCTAGTGGAGGCTGAAGACCACCATGGGGGGAGTAGACGTAGGGAGGGGACCGAGTCTCAGCCTAGAGGAGGGAAATGGCGTTGGAAATGCGGGAGGCGGATGCGTGAAGATTGGGGGTAGAATTTGGTGCAGAGCATTTACAAAATGTGGTCACTCATTCTGGGGAACTTGAAGGGACTTTGGGATAGTACCCTTTTAGAAAAGCAAGACAGTTTCAAACAGACGTTCTGGTTTTCTCTTCCAAATCCACTGACGCGTAACAAATCTGGTGCTAATTCTTTCAAAGCCAGATGTTCCAGCATCTGACTGTGGAAGGCTCTCCTCAAGAACTCTGTGTGTGAGGTTTGGGAGAAAGAGAGCCTTCTGAATCTGAGCCTCGTTACCTGTACTTCTGAGCTCGCCAGAGTGGCTTCTTCATTTTCTGTACAGAAATCATTCTTGATCTCTCTTTGTCCCTCTTATTTCCTCCTCCCTCCCTCCTTCTCCCTCTCTCCCTGTCTCTTTCCTTCCTTCCTTCTTTCTTTCTCTCTCTCCTTCTAGCCAGAGAATCGTTACAGATTCTCCTCAAAGAAATCTTAGCTTGATGGGATGTCCAGCATTTGAAAGAGGCAAACAGTTACTATCCTCAGTGGGAGATAATGCCCAGTTGGCCTTTTTTTCAGCCTCACTCCCCAGGGGACACCTGAATTGCCCTTAGCTAGCTCACATTGCCAGATGTGGATGGAAGAAAATCTCAGGACACGCAGTCCCGTTTGTGTCTGCTCATCCTCCCAGGGCCTGGAGGGCCAGATCCAGCTTCATGGGATGAAACCTGTGGTCAGATGAGCCTGTACTTAGAGTGAAAGGATGAACGTATGGTTACCTAGGGGAAATATGGGGGGAAGGGACAGTTGGGGAGTTTAGGACGGACGCTGCTATATTTAAAATGAATAACCAACAAGGACCCACTGTATAGCACAGGGAAGTCTGCTCAGTATAATGTGGCAACCTGGGTGGGAGTCAGGAATGGAGAAGGGACACACATATATGTATGGCTGAGTCCCTTCGCTGTTCACCTGAAATCATCACAGCGTGGGCAATTGGCTGTTCTCTAATACGAAATGAAATGTTTAGAAAAGAGCCTCTGCTGGCTTGCTGCTCTGCTCTCACTGTCTTGAGATCCTTAATCATTTTTGGACAAGGTGCTCTGCACTTCTGTTTTGGCCTGGGTCCTATGGCCAGCCCTGCCAAGGGCATGGTCTGGGACCCCGGTGCCACAGGTACGACCACTCGGAAGGAAGCCGTCGTTTGGCTTGTCCTGCTATAGAGAGGATGACGTAGGCTGACTTTTCCTTAGAGGCCGTGCTTTCTATCCTAATCGACTCTAAGTGTTTCTGCTTTGGCAGCAGACACAACTCGTTAGGCTTTTTAATCCAAGTTTCTCTGTAGCTGACATAAATCAGTGAAATAAGTCAGTGTGTAGACATGCTAGTCGCTTCGTAGATGCCTTGAAAAGCCATTCGACCTAAAAAACTATTTGTAATTGTGCTATGTAATCAGTGTTCCCTGATGCATAGGATATTCATTATAAATGCGTGTTTGTGATATCATGATTCTGCATAACTACTCAGACTCATGGTTTCCAAATGTCGGCTGTAGACTCGCTTGATTCCTTCTGCAGGTGGGGTCTTTTACAAAAGGCAAGAGTATAGCTGCTCAGTTCCCCGGAGTTCTCCTAAGGAAGGGACTCCTGAGCAGGTGCAGCGGGACTCCGTCCCTGGGTATTAATCAAGTAGATGAAGGAAAATAAAGAGTCTTCATCTTTTGAGCCAGAGAGCTGTGTCCAAAGCCACAGAAACCATCATCTGGAAAGAAATAACATCACAAGTTGTCTTAAGAAAATCTGGTGTAAGTTTTCAAAACACCAGACCTAGAGGATATGACTATTTGTATTGGGAGGAAATATATTTTATTTTATAAAATGGGTTTCTTTTACTACCAGGTTCATTTTTAAATAATGAACTCTCTGCTGCAACTCAAACATTCAGTGTATACAAATTTTACTGAATCTCCTAGTTTTGATCATCGCTATTGCTATGTGAGGGCTTCCCAGGTGGTTCAGTGGTAAAAAAAAATCTACTTGCCAGTGCAGGAGACACTGAAGGTGTGGGTTCAGTCCTTGGGTAAGGAGGATCCCCTAAAGGAGTAAATGGCAACTCACTCCAGGATTCTTGCCTGGAGAATCCCATGGACAGAGGAGCCTGGCAAGCTGCAGTCCATTTAGTCGCAAAGAGCACGCACACACATTGTTGTGTAAGATATCGTTTGGGGGGTAATCTGGGTGATGGCTTGACAAAACCTCTCTGTTTCATTTTAATTTTTCAACTTTTATATATATAATTATTTTAAAGTAGAAAATTAAAAATTATATATGTGTGTGTTGGGCGGGTGTTATGTGCTCAGTCCTGTCTATTTGCGACCCCTATGGACTGTAGCCCACTAGCCTCCTCTGTCCATGGAATTTTCCAGGTAAGAATACTGATGTAAAAAAAGAAAAATTTTTAAAAAAGACGAATACTGGAGTGGGTTGCCACTTCCTATTCCAGGGGATCTTCCCGACCTAGGGATTGAACCTGTGTCTTCTGCACTATGTGTGTGTGTGTATCTGTTTGTATTATATATTTTATATAATGGTATATAATTTATTTTTATTTTTCATTTTATTGCTTATTATCTAATGTATATATAGTATATGATACATTATAATGTATTCAGGAACACATATATGAGGTAAAAAAAAAAAAATCACATCTTCATTGCATGCTCAGTTGAGAGACTGATGGATCTGTCTTTGCCTCTCCAGGTCATTTATCAAATAAAGTATTAAATGTAGAGACTGTCTTGACCAAACCCCATGGTAGCTGATAGCTCCAACCCTTTAATCTTCACCAAAGTGCATCAGCAGCAGAAAATAGNATCAAATAAAGTATTAAATGTAGAGACTGTCTTGACCAAACCCCATGGTAGCTGATAGCTCCAACCCTTTAATCTAAACTTCACCAAAGTGCATCAGCAGCAGAAAATAGACTCATTAAAAAAAAAAAAAAATCAGCTTTTCTTATCTCATGACCTAGAAAAAAAGGAACAATTCCAAAAACGAGGAGCAAAAAGGAAAAAGAAAAGAGCGAAGATCTAAACAGAGGAATTTTGTGATACTAGCCAGGCCCCAGTGTGTCTATCTTTTTTTAACACTTAAACTGGATTATTATGTTCTAGAAATTTTAAAAAAATTAATAGTTTTTTGGCTACACTATGCATCATACAGGATCTTCATTCCCCATGCAGGGATAAAACCCTCGCCCCTAGCAGCAGAGGCGTGGAGTCTTAAGTGCTGGACCACCAGAGAAGCCCCGATGATCTTCTAATTTTAAATCTAGTTAAAATGCGTTTGTTTTCCCAAATTAATTTGCTTAAATCAGAAAGGTAAGAGCCTATTCATTGGAAAAGGCCCTGATGCTGGGGAAGATTGAGGGCAGGAGGAGGAGGTTGGATGACATCATCGGCTCGGTGGAGATAAGTTTGAGCCATCTCTGGGAGACAGTGAAGGACAGGCAAGCCTGGCGTGCTGCAGTCCATGGGGTGGCAAAGAGTCAGACACGACCAAGCAACTGAACAACAAAATCAGAAAGGTGGGCGTAGTGACAGAAGTTAAAGGGAATTGTTGAGGAATTGAATGGATCAGATGAGATGCTGAACACAGAAAAGGGATTTATTTGTTCACTCACTTATTCAAGAAAGATTCCCCAACTCCCATAGCCATCTGATGGAACGAACGTGAACAAGCTCTGGCCTCGTGGCATATAACTTCCGGAGGCAGAAGGATGAGAAAACAGCAGCCACTTGTAACGCTTCATGTCCTTGGGTAGCAATAAACTCAGTGTGGAAAAAGAAAGGCAGTGACGGTCTGGAGCAGAGGCATGGGAATCAGAGAGAGCAATGTTTAACTCTGGGAGTGTTGTTTGTTGTCCACCAAGAAGGTGATGGGGTTAGAGCCATGATGTTGGGGGGGGGAGGGTGTTCATGTTTGGGAGTTCATGTACACCCATGATGGATTCATGTCAATGTATGCCAAAACCAATATAGTACTGTAAAGTAAAATAAAGTAAAAATAAAAATTAAAAAATTAAAAAAAAATAAATAAATTTAATAGGTGAGCAAAAAAAAAATGATGCCTTAATCCCAGTGATGTCAGTGAAACTGACCTTGAGTGCAATATCCTTTTGATTTTTATTCTAGTCAGAGTTAGTTGATTCCCCCCCTCCCCCACCATTTTCCCTGTTGCTAGCAGTGTTTGATTTTCACACTTACTTTGTATAGCATGCCTGCGTGCTACCTTGCTTCAGTCATGCCCAAGTCTTCTTGACGCTGTGGACCATAGTGTGCCAGGCTCCCCTGTCCCTGGGATTCTCCAGGCAAGAACACTGGAGTGGGTTGCCATGCCCTCCTCCACAGAATCTTCCCAACCCAGGGATCAAACCCACATCTCTTATGCCTCCTGCATTGGCAGGGCGTTCTTTGCCCCTAGCACCACCGGGGAAGCCCAACTTTGTACAGCAGGAACTACAAAAATGTTTATGTCCTTTGACCCCTAATACAGTGATCCTGATGCCCTCTTTTTCATAGTCAGGATTTTGTAACACCCTCTTTTCTATCTTGAAATGAAGTCATGGGTAATATCTATCTAGAGATATGGTTTCAAGAATTCAAGACAATACTTCAAAGAAACAAAAGGAATGTGTAATAAGTATGACTATATAGTAAGACACTGCCTCCCCTGGTAGCTCAGCTGGTAAAGAATCTGCCTACAATGCAGGAGACCCTGGTTCGATTCCTGAGTCGGGAAGATCTGCTGGAGAAGGGATAGGCCACCCACTCCAGTATTCTTGGGCTCCCCTTGTGGCTCAGATGGTAAAGAATCCGCCTGCAATGCAGGAGACTTGGGTTCAATCCCTGGGTTGGGAAGATCCCCTGGAGAAGGGAATGGCTACCCACTCCAGTATTCTGGCCTGGAGAATTCCATGGACTATACAGTCCACGGGGTCACAAAGAGTCAGACACGACTGAGCGGCTTTCAAATATATATATAGTAAGACATGGGCTCCCCAGGTAACTCAGTGGGTAAAGAATCCATCTTCAATTCAGGAGAGTCGGCTTCACCTGGAGAAGGGAATGGCAACCCACTCCAGTATGCTTGCCTGAAAATTCCCATGGACAGAGGAGCCTGGTGGGCTACAGTCCATGAGGTCGCAAAGAGTCTGACACCACTGAGCACAAAAGTTTGCTGGAAGCCACTGGACCGTATCTGGCCGCAGCAGTTAAGAACACCCTGGTGTTTGTTACGTTTTTCACAAGTGGCTGACAAATGGTTTATACTGTGTGCAGGTTGTGGTTCGGGAACTGCTGGCTCAGTACACTAAGCGGTGTGAAGAAAGACCGGTCTCCAGCTTGCTCCGAAGCTGGGCGGAATCAGGGAGCGACAGGCTGAGGACAGGTATGTGATCACGCAGGCTGCCGCCATCCTTCACCTGGAGTCTTATTCTTGGGCGTGAGTATACAGAGCCTTGTACAGCTCACACTTGTTTAAATGTAGAATGCTGATATAAAATAGATAATCAACAAGGACCTAGTGAATAGCACAGGGAACTCGGCTCAAATTCTGTAATAACCTATATGGGAAAAGAACCTGGAAAAGAACAGATATAGCTAAACACTCACATCTGAGACTAAAACAGCATTGTCCATCCACCGTGTGCACGCTTGCTCAGTCATGTCCGACTCCGTGACCACATGGAATGTAGCCCCCCGGGCTCCTCTGTCCATGGAATTTCCTAGTCCAGAGTACTGGAGTGGGTTGCCATTCCTGCTCCAGGGGATAGTCCCAACCCATGGATTGAACCCATATCTTCTGTGTTTAAAAACATATATGAATATGTAATTTCAATACTCATGCACCCACAATCCACCTTAAGGACAGAGGACTGCTCCTCCGGCGTGTGTTCCTTCTTTTTAGCACGCCCACTGTTGCAGGGCTTTACAGGTTTTTGTTATTTCCATTTCACAGATGAGGAGACAGACACAGAGGTTAAGCATTCTGCCCAAGATTACATGCCAGTGGGTGACAAAGCTAGAATTTGAATCCAGACAGTGGGGCTCCAGGATCCATGCTTTGGGCTGTTTTCATGGATCTTTCGTGTCATCTATAAGCTTGATAAATAAGGTGTAATGTGTGTGGTATTCTGTAGCTTCTTGTTTTCACTCAATATTTCGTTTCTTAGATTCATCCAATTTATCATGTGTGGCTGAAGAGCTTCTGTCTCTGCTCATAATATTTGATCATGTGTCTGTGCTACAAGTTACTTATGCTTTCTAATCTCCAGTACCAGTGGATATTTGGGTTGTAGTTTTGATATCTTGCACAACACTCTTATGAAAAATCTTGTACATGTTTTCTGCGGAACGTGGGCAAGAATTTCTACAGGGCTTTCAAATTTAGTTGCCATGACTCAGAGCGAGAAATACGTTTTATGTCACCATGGACACCCACACACCCAGAGAGTCCCCTACCTTTCCTCCCCACCAGATGTGTATAAGAGACAGCCCTAGAGGGGTTGGGGGTGGGGAGGAAGGTAGGGGGGGGAGGTTTAAGAGGGAGGGAACATGTGTATACCTACAGCTGATTCATGTTGATGTACGGCAGAAACCATCACAATACTGTCAAGTAATTATCCTCCAATTAAGGATAAAATAATTTTAAAAAGCCACAATGTGAGATCTTTATCTTATACTGACAAAAATTAAATCTGACAATGCCAAATGTTGGCTTCATAAGACACAGGCTGTTGGTGGGGAAAAAAATGTATGCAGTCACTTTGAAAAATAAATCGGCGTGATCTAGTAAAGTTCAACACTGGCATACCCACAACACAGCAATTTCACACCTGGGTAATAGATGCTATTAAGGAGTGTTTTTTCAGGCAACAGATTGAAAATCGCTAAAATGGCACATGAAATCAGTTTAACTGATTGAGATCAGCATTTTTAAAAAACAAAATTAAAAAACATCAGAGAACATTACAAGTAATAGGATGAGCATTATTTCACGGCATGTTTGTTTCATCTGTGTCTGTGGTGGGGAGGAAAGGTAGGGGACTCTCTGGGTGTGTGGGTGTCCATGGTGACATAAAACGTATTTCTCGCTCTGAGTCATGGCAACTAAATTTGAAAGCCCTGTAGAAATTCTTGCCCACGTTCCGCAGAAAACATGTACAAGATTTTTCATAAGAGTGTTGTGCAAGATATCAAAACTACAACCCAAATATCCACTGGTACTGGAGATTAGAAAGCATAAGTAACTTGTAGCACAGACACATGATCAAATATTATGAGCAGAGACAGAAGCTCTTCAGCCACACATGATAAATTGGATGAATCTAAGAAACGAAATATTGAGTGAAAACAAGAAGCTACAGAATACCACACACATTACACCTTATTTATCAAGCTTATAGATGACACGAAAGATCCATGAAAACAGCCCAAAGCATGGATCCTGGAGCCCNGTTTTATGTCACCATGGACACCCACACACCCAGAGAGTCCCCTACCTTTCCTCCCCACCACAGACACAGATGAAACAAACATGCCGTGAAATAATGCTCATCCTATTACTTGTAATGTTCTCTGATGTTTTTTAATTTTGTTTTTTAAAAATGCTGATCTCAATCAGTTAAACTGATTTCATGTGCCATTTTAGCGATTTTCAATCTGTTGCCTGAAAAAACACTCCTTAATAGCATCTATTACCCAGGTGTGAAATTGCTGTGTTGTGGGTATGCCAGTGTTGAACTTTACTAGATCACGCCGATTTATTTTTCAAAGTGACTGCATACATTTTTTTCCCCACCAACAGCCTGTGTCTTATGAAGCCAACATTTGGCATTGTCAGATTTAATTTTTGTCAGTATAAGATAAAGATCTCACATTGTGGCTTTTTAAAATTATTTTATCCTTAATTGGAGGATAATTACTTGACAGTATTGTGATGGTTTCTGCCGTACATCAACATGAATCAGCTGTAGGTATACACATGTTCCCTCCCTCTTAAACCTCCCCCCCCTACCTTCCTCCCCACCCCCAACCCCTCTAGGGTGTCACAGAGCACCAGCCTTGGATTCCCTGTGTCATAGAACAAACTCCCACTGGCTGTATACTTTCCATCTGGCCATGTGTATGTTTCAGTGCACTCTCTCAAATCGTGCCCCCTTCTTTCTCCCCGACTGTGTGCAAGTTTCTTCTCTCTGTCTACATCTTTGCTGCTGCCCTGTAGATAGGTTCATCAGTACCATCTTTCTATATTCCATATATATATCTGTATGTATATGAGTTAATATACCATATCTGGCTTTCTCTTTCTGACTTACTCCACTTCGTATAATAGGCTCTAGGTTTGTCCACCTCATTAGAATCTAGTCAGATATTTACTTTTATTTCTTTATTTGACTGCACTGGATCTTAGTTGCAGCCTGCAGGATCTTTAGTTGGGGCATTTGGGATCTAGTTCCCTGACTCAGGATTGAACCCGAGCCCCCTGAATTGAGAGCACGGAGTCTTAGCCACTGAACCACCAGAAAAGTCCCTCACTAGGGCTTGACAATTGCATTTTTCTTCTTATTATTATAGTTGAGCATGCTTTCCCATTCTCTTTACCATTTGTACTTCTTCTTGTGTGAAATGCTGGTCATGCATTTTGTCAGTTTTTTTGTTTTTGTTTGGTTTGGTGTTGGTCAGTATTGATTTTCAGATGTTACAGCTATCTTCTCCAAGTTTGTGGCTTGTCTTTTGTTTTTTTTTTATGATGTCTTCGATTAACATAAATTCTTCAATTACAGTTGAATTTATTAATCTTTTCTTTTATATCCCACGCTTCCTGTATCTTGTCTACTTTGTGAAGTACATATGTTTTAATATTGTTGAGAGTTTGAGAGTTTCCCCTTTCGCCTTGAATTCTTGAATCCATTAGAAATTTCTGTCCGTGGTGTGAGGAAGGGATTTAATTTCATTTTCTTTCTCCTGTGGGGATTGTCAGTTTTTCCAGCCCCATTTTCTGAATTCTCGCCTTTCCCTAGTGATTGGGAATGCCCCGCTGGCATTCATTAAACTTTTACATTTGTTCCTAGTCTGCTTGTGTGCTCTTTTTTAAGTGGGTTAGTTAGTTTGGCTGCTCCGGATCTCAGTGCAGCATGCAGGACCCTTGATCTTCAGTGCAGCGTGCAGGATCTTTTTGGTTGCGAGTACAGACTCAGTTGTGGCACGCAGGACCTAGTTCTCTGACTGGGGGTCGGATCCGGGCCCCTTGCATTGGGAGCATGGACTCATAGCCACTAGACCACCAGGGAAGTCCCTGTTTGTATATTCGGAATCTAACAAAACACTGTCTCAATTCCACTAGATTTATAACAGTGTAATAGTATTATGTGGTACATACTACATATGATTCTATTACTAAAATATAATTCAGAATTGTGTTGGCTATTCTGGGTCTTTTGTACATCCTTACAAGTGTGAGAGTAAGTTTGTCAAATTCCTCCAAAAAAAAAAAGAAAGAAAGAAAAGAACAAACATACAGCAAAAGGACAAATATTATATGGTTGCACTTATATGAGGTATTATCTACTACTGTCAAGTTTGTAGAGACAAAAAGTAGAATAGTGGGGCTTCCCTGTGGTCCGGTGGTTAAGACCTTTCAATGCAGGGGGTGAGAGTTTGCTCTCTAGTTGGGGAGCTAAGACCCCACCTGCCTAGCAACCATAAAATCCAAACATAAAACAGAAGCAATATTGTAACAAATTCATTGAAGACTTTCAAAAAGGACCCAGGTTAAGGGGAAAAAAAATCTTTAAGAAGAAGAAAGTAGAAGGTGATGGCACCCCACTCCAGTACTCTTGCCTGGAAAATCCCATGGATGGAGGAGCCTGGTGGGCTGCATGCAGTCCATGGGTCGCTGGGAGTTGGACACGACTGAGCGACTTCACTTTCACTTTTCACTTTCATGCATTGGAGAAGGAAATGGCAACCCACTCCAGTGTTCTTGCCTGGAGAATCCCAGGGACAGAGGAGCCTGCTGGGCTGCTGTCTGTGGGGTCGCACAGAGTCGGACACGACTGAAGCGACTTAGCAGCAGCAGCAGCAGCAGCGGAACAGTGGTTACCAGGGGCCAGTAGGAGGAGGAAATGGGGCATAGTGTTCACTGGGTGCAGAATGTCAGTTTGGGAAAATGAAAAAGACTTGAAGATGTGTAATAGTAATGGTTGCATGATAATGTGAATGTATTTAATGCTGCTGAACTATACCCTTAAAAATGGATAAGGTGGCAGATTTTATGTTATGTTTGTTTTACCACAGTTTAAAAAAAATCTACTGGAATTTTCTTTGGAAGTGTATTACATCTATAGATTTGCAGAAAAATTGACATGCTTGTAAAACTGAACTTCCTCTCAAAGTTTTTAACCTCCCAAGTGTCTTCCAGAGTTTTATCATTTCTTTCAAACATAGTACAACTTTGGACAGATTTATTACTGGGTCCTTTATAATTTTGTTGTTGCCATAAAAAGAACATTTTTTAAATTATGCTTTTTTGTTCTTGATTTATCATACAGACTGTTGACTTTTGTATATAAACCTGACCATAAAAAATGTCATTTAAATGTGCTGATAGATTCTTTGGATTTCCATAGACAGTCATACCATCTGCAAATAGTAAATTTTATTCCTTCTTTTCCAGTTATTGCTTCTTTTGTTTGTTTTTGTGAGAAGGTGCCCTCCTCCTGATTTTTAAAAGAATTAGTTTGATATTTCACTGTTAAGAATACATTTGCTAAAGTGTTTAATAGGCATACTTTACCTCCTAAGGAAGCTCCATTTACTGTTATTTTTAACATGTTTTTATCATTATTTGATGATGAATTTTACTGCAAATGATTGTTTGTCTATTAAATTATCTTATGTTATTTCTTCTTAACCTGTTTTGATAAATAACACTTGTGTGCTTAAGATATTTTCCTAGATTCTTTGGATTTCCATAGACAGTCATACCATCTGCAAATAGTAAATTTTATTCCTTCTTTTCCAGTTATTGCTTCTTTTGTTTGTTTTTGTGAGAAGGTGCCCTCCTCCTGATTTTTAAAAGAATTAGTTTGATATTTCACTGTTAAGAATACATTTGCTAAAGTGTTTAATAGGCATACTTTACCTCCTAAGGAAGCTCCATTTACTGTTATTTTTAACACGTTTTTATCATTATTTGATGATGAATTTTACTGCAAATGATTGTTTGTCTATTAAATTATCTTATGTTATTTCTTCTTAACCTGTTTTGATAAATAACACTTGTGTGCTTAAGATATTTTCCTGGGTTTGACTTGTTAGTATTATTTTTAGGGTTTTTGTGTACTCATTAGCTTATTGTTTTCCTTTCTCACACTTCCCTGATTGGATTTATATCAAGTTTTCCTGGCCACAGAAGTTATTTTGGGAGTAGTTTCTTATTCTGTAGAAGAATCTGAGAAGTTATTTGAAAACTATCTGGGTCTGGGTAATATGTAAACAACTGATTCAATTAGTTTAATTGTTTTAAGGCCATTTAGGCTTTCTCTTCTTCTGCCAGTTTTGGTAAATGATATTTTTCTAAGAATTTGTCTGTTTGATTTCAAATTTACTGGTCTAAGGTTTATCACGTTGCTGTTGTTTAGTCTCTCAGACATGTCCAACTCTTTGCGATCACATGGACTGTAGCCTGCCACACTCCTCTGCCCATAGGGTTGTCCAGGCAAGAATACTGGGGTGGGTTGCCATTTCCTCTCCGATAAGGTTTATCATACTATTTTCTAATTATCCTTTTAATTTCTGCTAGACCGGTAGTTCAGTTCAGTTCAGTTGCTCAGTTGTGTCTGACTCTTTGCGACCCCATGGACTGCAGCATGCCCGGCTTCCTTGTCCATTACCAACTCCTGGAGCTTACTCAAACTCATGTCCATTGAGTTGGTGATGCCATCCAACCATCTCATCCTCTCTCGTTCCCTTCTCCTCCCGCCTTCAGTCTTTCCCAGCATCAGGGTCTTTTTCAAATGAGTCAGTTCTTCGCATCAGGTAGCTAAAGTATCAGAGTTTCAGTTTCAGCATCAGTCCTTCCAATGAATATTCAGGACTGATCTCCTTCAGAATGGACTGATTGGATCTCCTTGCAGTCCGAGGGACTCTGAAGAGTCTTCTCCAACACCACAGTTCAAAAGCATCAGTTCTTCTGTGCTCAGCTTTCTTTATAGTCCAACTCTCACATCCACACATGACTACTGGAAAAACTAAAGCTATGACTAGATGGACCTTTGTTGGTAAAGTAATGTCTCTGCTTTTGTCTAGATTGATCATAACTTTCTTTCCAAGGAGCAAGCGTCTTTTAATTTCATGGCTGCAGTCACCATCTGCAGTGATTTTGGAGCCCCCCAAAATAAAGTCTGTCACTGTTTCCATTATTTCCCCATCTATTTGCCATGAAGTGGTAGGACCAGATGCCATGATCTTAGTGTTCTGAATGTTGAGTTTTAAGCCAGCTTTTTCACTCTCTTTCACTTTCATCAAGAGGCTTTTTAAATCTGTAGTTAGGTCCCAGTTTTCATTCCTAAAATTATTTATTGTGGTTTTTTCCTCTCCTTTATTGTTATTGTTTAATCTCACCAGATGTTTGTCTAATTTATTATTTTTTTCAAATGACCAACTTTTCCCTTTGTTGATCCTCTGACATACCTTTGCCTTTACTTCACTGATTTATGCTCATAAATGTATTATCTTCTTTGTTCTACTTCTGAGGGGCTTACTGTGCTTTTTTCTTTGGTGTATTTTTTAAATTATCATTTTTATTTGGAGGAAGACTTTGGTCTTTATAACCCAAATAAACTAATTTTCAATCAACTAGTTATTAAAAAGTATAATCTTACAATCCTGATGAGAGACAGGGGACGCACACTAAATGATAGTTTGGGACTTTGGGGACTTTCCAGGCGATGTTAGTGGTAAAGAATCCACCTGTCAATGCAGGAGATGCAAGAGACTTGAGTTCAATCCTGGAGGAGGTCGTAGCAACCCACTCCAGTATTCTTGCCCAGAGAATCCCATGAACAGAAGAGCCTGGCGGGCTACATCCATGGGGTCACAAAGAGTCGGACAGTACTGAAGCGACTTAGCAGGCACGCGCACACGACTGAGACTTTTCACATTGGTTGGCATGAATCTGTCCTTTTTCTCTTGTTTTGTAAGCTACTGCTCACGTTCCTATTTATTCAAATTGTAGGGCTGTCTTAAAGCTGGAAATAGCAGCTCCCATATCCGAAGATTGTTTCACTTAAATCTCCCTCTGTTTGTGGATATTTTTTAAATCTTTTAATTTTATATAATTTTCTTTG
>SJYX01012034.1:451936-475794 GCA_006410675.1 Oreotragus oreotragus | reverse complement strand
AAAAGCAGAGACATTACTTTGCCAACAAAGTTCCCTCTAGTCAAGGCTCTGGTTTTTCCAGTGGTCACATATGAGTGTTAGAGTTGGATTATGAAGAAAGCTGAGCACCGAAGAATTGATGCTTTTGAACTGTGGTGTTGGAGAAGACTCTTGAGAGTCCCTTGGACTGCAAGGAGATCCAACCAGTCCATTCTAAAGGAGATCAGTCCTGGGTGTTCTTTTGAAGGACTGATGCTAAAGCTGAAACTCCAATACTTAGGCTACCTCCTGTGAAGAGTTGACTCATCGGAAAAAACTCTGATGCTGGGAGGGATTGGAGGCAGGAGGAGAAGGAGACAACAGAGGATGAGATGGCTGGATGGCATCACTAACTCGATGGACATGATTTTGGGTGAACTCCAGAGTTGGTGATGGACAGGGAGGCCTGGCGTGCTGCAATTCATGGGGTCACAAAGAGTCGGACACGACTGAGCGACTGAGCTGAACTGGTAGTCACTAAGTCCTGTCCAGCTCTTTTGCCACACCAAGGACTGTAATCCACCAGGCTCCTCTGTCAATGGGATCCCCCAAGCAAGAATACTGGAGTGGGTTGCCATTTCCTTCTCCAGGGGACCTTCCCGACCTAAGGACTGAAGCTGCATCTCCTGGACTGGCAGGCAGATTTTTTATTGCTGAGCCACCAGGGAAGCCCATTTGAGCATCTTGGAGGATCCCTAGCATTTATGCCCACTACAAGTGCTTTATCTCACCATAGGCCTAGCAGTAGTGAGGTCAGCTAAACATCAGTAATCGATGTACAAGAGGCTAAAGAATGTTGAATGAAAACATCAAATGATCTATAAAAATTTAATGTAGTTGTAGAGCCTTGGAGATTGTTCACACCAAAACAGAAATACAAAATCAGAGACTATTCTTTGGTTTAGCATATATTATTATGCCAGAGCCTATTTCTTATTCTAAATTTATTATTTAATTATATTAGAAATAAAGACCTACTCTCTGTCATTTGAAGGGAATTAATCTATCTGTATAGGTCCCTAGAAAAAATATCATGAAATTATTGTGTTGCGCCAACTTGTGACAATGAGAAACATCATCCCTGACTGCCTGCTCAGTCACTCAGTCATGTCCGACTCTTTGAGATCCTATGGACTATAGCCCACCAGCCTCCTCTGTCCATGGGATTCTTCTGGCAAGACTACTGGAGTGGGTGCCATGCCCTCCTCTAAGAAACATCCTATTCTCTTAATATTCTTATAGAATCTTCATTTAAAGGTTAAAAAAGACTTTCAGTGGCCTGTTTAATAAACACAAGCTATAGAATGTCATTGTTAGTGTAAGTTTAACACATTATTGGCCAAGGGATTTTTGCAGAAACTAATGCCTGTGGCTGGTGATTTGTTATGTCAGTGAATATAGAAACACTCTGGTCAATAATGTTCGGGTCGCAAAAGACATATTAATATGTCTCTGGTCAGTAAGTTGTTAACATAGATTCTGATTATATTTTAGTCATTTTAGGGAAACTGACTCAAATATATTTCAACATGAAGTCTTCACAGTGAAATAGGATGTGGCCTCACCAGGAGACATGTAACACATTCTCCCAAGTGAATGAAAAGATAAGCAGTTTACACACATACACACTCACACACACACACACATACACACACACACACACATCCAGAATGCTAATTTATTAACTTCCAGTAGGAAATATTATTGTCATGAGGACTGTTGCCAAATGTACACTAGTAGACGAATCATAATGAGAACATTATGTGTAATCGTGAATCACATCCCCACCCCAAGTCCCCCAACATCAAGCCAGAAGACTGTTGGTTGATTACCAGTGGATTTACAATATACAAATTTAAGTTTTCTCTCTCTAGGTTAGTGATTGAAGAGTCACGAACAGTATTTAACTTCGATTATTTTTTATTCCACGCAGGGAAGACTGATTAGTTTCTTATCTGACTCACGCTGTCTTTACTTACAAGGAATAATGTGTGCATTTTGGACTCAGGCAAGTCTTGCTGGCCAGGATAGATTTAGGCTTCTATAAATTAATGTTACCTGGTTTTTATTATATGTAAAGAGAAGTATCACAATACTGTGGAAAAAACTGTAACAACCGAGATTTAAACATATAAAACAAATCTAATAATGCTTATTTTATAAAGCTTCAGGAAACAATTTTAATTCATAAGAGGATTAACTTTAAATTATATATTGTATGCAAAGCTAACTGTAAAATCTTTCTTGTTTATCATGTTGCTTAATTTTTGAGAAAACATATCTCCTTTATAATGAGGTCATTATAGAGTACTGAGTAGGGTTCCTTGTGCTCTACAGCAGGTTCTTATTAGTTATCTATTTTATGTATAATAATGTGTATATGTCAATCCCAGTCTCCCAGTGTATCCCTCCCCAGACTTTCCCCCTTCATAACCATAAGTTTGTTTTCTACATTTGTATTTATTTCTGTTTTGTAAATAGATTCATTTGTACAACTTTTTTAGATTCCACATATAAGTGATATTATATGATGTTTGTCTTTCTGCTTCTGACTTACTTCACTCAATATGACAACAATCCATGTTGCTGCAAATGGCAATCTTTTACGGCTGAGTAGTATTCCACTTTATATATGTATCCCATCTTCTTTATCCGTTACTATGTTGATGGACATATAGGTTGCTTCCATGCCCTGGCTATTGTAAATAGTGCTGCAATGAACATTGGGATGTATGTACCTTTTTGAATTAAGAGTTCTCTCTGGATCTATGCCCTAGAGTGGGATTGCTGGTCATATGGTATCTCTGTATTGAGTTTTTTGAGGAACCTCCATAGGGCTCTCCATAGTGACTGCGCCAATTGACATTTCCACCAACACTGTAGGAGAGTTCCCTTTTCTCCAAACTCTTTCCAGTATGTCTTGTTTTTAACTTTTTGATGATGGCTATTCTGACTGGTATGAGGTGATAACTCATTGCAGTTTTGATTTCTGTTTCTCTAACAATTAGTGGTGTTGAGCATCTTTTCATATGACTCTTGGACATCTGTATGTCATCTTTGGTAAAATGTCTGTTTAGATCTTCCACCCATTTTTGGTTGAGTTTTTTTGTTTTTTGTTTTTTTTGATACTGACCTATATGATCTGCTTGTATATTTGATTTGACTATGAAGGAGAGAAAATAATATTAACAACCATTTATGATTGTAGTCCAAATGGCATTTAGACTACATTTAGAAAGGCAATACCCTTATAGATAATTCAGCCATTGACCCAATACATATATATTGATTATTTATTATGTGGTGGATTTTGGGTATATATTGTTAACCTTAGTGTGGTACCTCCTTAGTGTAAAACAGGAGCATTTTTTTCTCAAAGTGGCTGCATAGAAATAAATGAGTAGTTGTGTAGTAGTGTGGCACATTTTGTGATAAAACATAAACCCAGGGGCTGTGCTGAAACACACAGTTCAGTTCAGTCACTCAGTAGTGTCCAACTTTGTGACCCCATGGACTGTAGCATGCCAGATTTCTCTGTCCATCACCAACTCCTGGAACTTGTTCAAACTCCTGGAGCTTGTTCAAACTCATGTCCATCGAGTTGGTGATGCCATCCAACCATCTCATCCTCTGTTGTCCCCTTCTCCTCCCATCTTCAGTCTTTCCCAGCATCAGGATCTTTTCCAATAAATCAGGAAAAGACTTCACATCAGGGGGCCAAAATATTGGAGTTTCAGCTTCAGCATCAGTCCTTCCAATGACTATTCAGGACTGATTTTCTTTAGGATGGACTGGTTGGATCTCCTTGCAGTCCAAGGAGCTCTCAAGAGTCTTTTCCATCACCACAGTTCAAAGGATCAATTCATCAGCCTTCAGCTTTCTTTATGGTCCAAATTTCATATCCATGCATGACTACTGGAAAAAACATAGCTTTGACTAGACAGACCTTTTTCAACAAAATAATGTCTCTGCTTTTTAATATGCTGTTTGGGTTTGTCATAGCTTTCCTTCCAAGGAGAAAGGGTCTTTTGATTTCATGACTTCAGTCACCATCTGAAATGATTTTGGAGACCAAGAAAATAAATTCTCTCACCATTTCCTTTGTTTCCCCATCTATTTGCCATGAAGTGATGGGACAGGATGTCATGGTCTTAGTTTTATGAATGTTGAGTTTTAAGCCAGCTTTTTCACTCTCCTCTTTCACTTTCTTCAAGAGGCTCTTTAGTTCCTCTTCGCTTTCTGCCATAAGAGTGGTGTCATCTGTGTGAAAACACAGGAGGAAATGCTACTTATATTTATGACTCTATTTTACAGATAAATTATGCCCACAGAAGTAAATACCATATCAAATGTATTAAAAAGTACTAAATGATGACAAAACCAGCATTTAAATCTTACTTTGTTTCTGATTCCATAAATTAATTACTTAATAATACTATCATATTGCCTTCCCATATATATTGAGTACCTATTTCAGAGACTAAATTTTACATATGTTATGTTATTTAAATGTCAAAATAAAACCCTTTGAAATAATATGGTTGCATTTTTTATCAACTTTTACACTAGGATACTTGCCTAGGGAGGGTACATAATGCTCAAATGATAAAATGCAGGGATGACTAGAACCCAGTTTTTCTGACCTCAAAATAATGATTTAAAATTTTTTCTGTTAAAACAGAGCATTTCATAATACTTTCCATTTTCTTAAGGCCAGTTACAACACTAGTGCACTGTATCCTGAAATTCAGTGACTTTTAGTCCAAAACCATTACAACAAAGTGTGCAAACACCATAGGATTAATATTAAACAGATGTATATATTCTATGGTATAATTACATATATATTGATTCCAATGTTTATTATATACATGTGCATTAACTGGTATTTTTTCTCATTCTCCTACTTAATTTTTGAATTTCTTAATGGTTGGATCTCGTTACTCTAGCTCAATTTTCCCTCCTTTGCATTGCTCAGTATGACATTTTATACTCAGCATGTATTCTGGAACATTGGTGGAAAAAATAAATTCCTTTGTGTGTGTGTGTATGCATCCACATATCATACTATATTCAAGCTGCCTGTGAAAACAGGTGTAATTTGGGCAGGGAATTTTGGCTGCGAGTTAATTCACTTATCTTTTATTGAGAATTTACTTGAAAACATTTGTATAGAGGTCTGTGTGTTTTACCCTTTCACCCATATTTTCCACCATTTGTATGATTGGGCACCCATCTAGGCTCAGCCTTGATCTCTTTGGGGTCAATATGAGGAGATACTAACTTAATCCAGAAGGACAGGAAAAGAGTTTTGCTTCTGAGGAGCTGATAAACATAGTGTATGTTTATTATCTGGCCATACTGCGGTGCTCATCCAAAAGGACATTAATGAGACCAAGCATCTCTAAACCCATGGTCGTATTTGCCATCTTTCCTCAGAAGAGAGTGGCTACATCTCTATTCTTAACTAAAAAAGAAACTTCAAGGGAGGGGGAAAAAACTGCTGGAATAGCAGTGAAGAAGTAGTTGTTCTACATGCCATTTTACATCTGGATGGCTAAAAAGATCCATGTCCTTGCCTCGAGCTCATAAATTAATATCCTCAGCTATCAAGGAAGGAGACATTGTGCACAGCAACTTATTCTTCATTGCTAACTTCTTGTTATAAGTAAAGAAATAATAAGGTGGCTTCAGAATTGGTGTCCCCCTTGGGATATAGCATTACTATATCTTACAAATCACTAATAACTATAATGTGTGGATATGACTTACATATTCTATATAAATGAGATATTTCTATTAGGCACGTGAAAAGCAGAGGCTCTGAGTAGTTGAGCCTTAAAAACATGTGCTTTATTATCTCCAGAGGTCATCATAATTCCATCTGGTTTAGTGAGAACTGGGTGGGGGTTTTTGAAAATGAATTTTACTATTACCTTGCTTTGGTAAACAATTAGTTTGTGATTGTGATGAACCATTTATAAAATGTCAGTCATAAAATCTTTAGCAACAATAAACTTATGTATTTGCTTATTCAGCAAATATTCATTATATATTTATTAAGAGCCCAATATTTTGCTGGTCATTATGTATATACTAAGCTAAGTCACTTCAGTCTTGTCTAACTCTGTGTGACCCCCATAGACAGCAGCTCATCAGGCTCCTCTGTCCCTGGGGTTCTCCAGGCAAGAATTCTGGAGTGGGTTGCCATTTCCTTCTCAAATGCATGAAAAGTTAAAAGTGAAAGGGAAGTCGCTCAGTCGTGCCCGATCCCTAGCGACCCCATGGACTGCAGCAGGCTCCTCTGTCCATGGGATTTTCCAGGCAAGAGCACTGGAGTGGGGTGCCATTACCCTCTCCTTATGTATATACATTTAACTTTAAATCACTTTAGAGGTTAGAATCGTGACAATAAAAGTATTTCTATGTGATAAATATGAGAAAATACAAGTAACAAATTGGGGAAATATTTTTGGTTTCACCAAAGTAAAACCAGACGCATAGAACACAGAATGGCCAAGGTGAAGGCCCACGATTTGTAACTCAGTTTTGAGCTTGTGAAGACATGGACACGATGGAGCACCGCACAGGAGCAGTAGCCTGGCCTCACTAAGAGCCTTTCTTCACTGACTTCCAGGGCACCGTTCTTGCCTGATTTCCGCCTACCACTCAGATCACTCTTCTCTCAGCCTTCTTTTCTGGCTCTCTCTTATATCCATCTTCTCTAATACTGGAGGGTTCTGGAGCTCAGTGATTTGATTTTTTTTCTCTTTTCTGAATATCTTAATCATCTGGTCCCATGGCGTCACAACAATCTACGTGATGATAATTGCCTTCCGCCTACCACTCAGATCACTCTTCTCTCAGCCTTCTTTTCTGGCTCTCTCTTATATCCATCTTCTCTAATTCTGGAGGGTTCTGGAGCTCAGTGATTTGATTTTTTTTCTCTTTTCTGAATATCTTAATCATCTGGTCCCATGGCGTCACAACAATCTACATGATGATAATTGCCAGATTTATTGAGTCAGCCTGGAGCTCTCCCCTGAACTCCTAATGACTATCTCTTTCATAGATGTCTAATGGATTCCTCACACTTAAACCATGTTCAAAAGATAGCTCTTGCAATTTCCCCTTTTATCTGCTTTACCCCTGGAGGTCTGCATTATTTGTGTCCTCAGCCTTGTAATAGCTCCCTATGGCTGCTCTAACAAATTACTACACATTTAGGGCCTAACAATGCAAATACTTTTATCTTTGTTCTGGAGGCCATAAATATAAAACAGGTATAACAGGGCTACAATTGAAATATCAACAGTGCTGTGATTCCTCTGGAGGTTCTAGGGTAGAATCCTCTTCCAGCTTCTGGTGTCTACCAACATTCTTTGACTTGTGGGCACATTATGTTAGTATCTAACTCTGTGATCAATTTTCTTTCTCTTCTGTTTATGGGTAAAAACTCTTCTCTTACATAATTACCTTTAGCATTTAGAGCCCCACTGGATAATCCAGGATAATCTCACCATCTCAAAATCCTTAATTTAGTTATATATGCAAAGATCTTTTTTCTCTTTCTTTTTTCCATATAAGTTGACAATCCTAGTTTTCAGAGATTAGGATCTTTGGGGGAAAGAAGCATCTTTCAGCCTCTAACAGCATCCTTCAGATCTTTACTGAGATATTAATGCCTTTGTAATTCCCTCCCTGGCCACCTTTTTTGAAATCTCCCTCTCACTCCTGTCCATGCCTCCATGCTTACCATCCCCCTTTCCTATCTTTTGTCCTTGTAGCCCTTATCACCATAGAAATAATTATATATCAAAAAATTTAAATTATAAATAATGTATGTATTTATATATACATTATATAATTTAATGCCTGAGTGCTTATCTTTTTTTTTTTTACTGCAAAAATAACCTCAGTGGGGATAGGCATTTGTGTTACTGCTTATTTTTGCCAGTAGAAACTAATACCTTGCACATTGTAGCTCAGTAAATATTTGGGGAATTAATTTGTTGAAAAATTTGTTCTTGTCAGCTAGGTTATACAAATAGGTTTTGTTACATTCCTATGAGTAGCAATTTCACTCTTTTATTTTCAGACATTAATAAATGAATTAGATAGATCCCTAGCAGTGTTAGAACTTTGTGATATCCCCAGAAGTATTCTCACTTGAATTATTATCTAAATAGTAGGTGAGGATTACTCTTTAGTCATGTTTCTGATTAATCTTAAAATAAATAACAGTAAAGAAGACCTTTATACTACAGGGCATGGATAATACATTTGAATAAAACTGATATTACTTCACCATAATTATTCCAGCTGACTACATCATTGTTATTGTTCAGTCACTCAGTCATGTCTGATTCTTTGCAACCTCATGGACTGCAGTGTACCAGACTACATTATAGTGAGATGTAAGTAAATTTCAAAATAGTTTAAAAACTATTAAAACTTAAGCCTTTTCTAAGAGACCTTTTTTTTTGGATGATATATCTGTGCAAATAATTCACAGCTTTGCATATATAATTGTTTTCTACTTTTTATATCTTAGTTCAGTATATATATATTTGAAAAGTGTTAGTCACTCAGTCATGTCTAATTCTTTGCAACCCCATGGACTCACCAGACTCCTCTGTCCTTGGAATTCTTCAGGCAAGAATACTGGAGTAGGTAGCCATTCCCTTCTCTGCGGATTTTCATGACTCAGATACTGAACCTGCATCTCCCACACTGCAGGCAGATTTTTCACCATCTGAGCCACCATGGAAGCCCACATGTATATTACCTATCCTCTAATTTATCGTTGAAACTGCCATTATTAGGTTTCAGTCAACAACAAACCTAAAAGATGTACTCTATTAAATTTTCATTGTTACTGCCAGATTATTTTCCCAGATGGTTGTATCAGTTCATATTCCCACTCAGTTCAGTTCAGTTCAGTCACTCAGTCATGTCCCACTCTTTACAACCCCATGAATTGCAGTACGCCAGGCCTCCCCAACTCCCGGAGTTCACTCAAACTCACATCCGTCGAGTCAGTGATGCCATCCACCCATCTCATCCTCAGTCGTCCTCTTCTCCTGCCCCCAATCCCTCCCAGCATCAGAGTCTTTTCCAATGAGTCAACTCTTTGCATGAGGTGGCCAAAGTACTGGAGTTTCAGCTTTAGCATCATTCCTTCCAAAGAAATCCCAGGGCTGACCTCCTTCAGAATGGACTGGTTGGATCTCCTTGCAGTCCAAGGGACTCTCAAGAGTCTTCTCCAACACCACAGTTCAAAAGCATCAATTCTTCGGCGCTCAGCCTGCTTCACAGTCCAACTCTCACATCCATACATGAAATCATTGTACCAGAAGACTATCTTTCTAACAGGTGATGCCAACTATTTTGTTATACTTTTAGACGAACAGTTTCTTTGCCCAGGTCCCGTGGTTGGCATTTAGAACCTTGCGTTCCTGTCTGTGGAAAATGCAAGCTGTCCGTGTCGGTGATTGGATGGCACACCCATGGCGTGTGCTGGAGGTCAAGCTGCCACAGTGTCCTCAGTCACAAGTCTCCAGGAACTTGGTCCAATGTTAGTCGCTTAGTCATGTCTGCCCCATGTGGACTGGATAGCCTGCCAGGCTCCTCTGTCCATATGGAATTCTCCAGGCAAGAATACTTGGAGAGGGTTGCCATGCCCTTCTCCAGAGGATCTTCTTGACCCAGGGATCGAACCGCCTCTCCTACATTGGCAGGCGAGCTCTTTACCATCTGACCCACCGTCGAAGCTCAGTGGGTCCAGTGATATCTGATAAATCAGAGAGGAGCTGGAAAATAGCACTATCACCCAAAAGTAAAGTGTTACTCACTCAGCTGTGTCCAGCTCTTTGTGATCCTATGGGCTTGTAGCCCACCAGGCTCTTCTGTCCATTACATTTCCCAGACACGAATTCTGGAGTGGGTTGCCATGACCTTCTCCAGGGGATCTTCCCTACCCAGGGATCAAATCCAGGTCTCCTGCATGGCAGACAGATTCTTTACCATCCCAGCCACCGTGGTCACTGAACCCAGAAAGAAAAGCTGATCTTCTTTGCTTGTACTTCTCCGGGAGTTTCAGAGCAGAGACAGGAAATAGGAACAGCCGCTGGGTTCTGTTTGTTACCATTTTAAAAGCCAACAGGGCAGGCTGAAGAGCAGATGTTTTACAAAAAAAATCTCATGGTACAGAAACGCCGAGAGCTTTGTTCCAGAGGCAGATCATCAAAGACAGGAAACAGGATTAGAAACTAAATTTCCTGAGTCACTGGTCTGCGTTGATCTTGCATCTTCTAACTCCGGTGGTTTAGTTGGGCTGCGGGGATGAGCCGGGGACCAGGGCCACCTGACGGACAGCCTTTGTGTCCTTGAGCACTGGGTGCTCCCTGAGCAATAGTCACCTTGTACAAAAGGGAGGCCCCTCTGCTGACTGGGGCTTGAAATTCCTTTAATGGGGAACATGTTCCCATTTCTCAGTGAGAGGTAAGGCTTGCACCCCTGCAGCTCTCGAGAGAGGGAAAACGTGCCTGACTTCCCCATCCCAGTAAGCTGACACGGTGCTGAGGAGGGGCAGATGGTGGTCTGGAGAGAGCCCCGAGTGGGCAGACAGGAAGATCCGAGGCTGCCTGTGCCGCCTCCTGTGTGGACCGGCACTCCCGTCTTGGTTGTTCCTGGTCACAGGAAACGCTTCTGTTCTGTGCGTGTGTGCATGCGTGCCCAGTCACATCTGAGTCTGTGATCGCATGGACTGCAGCCCCCCAGGCTCCTCTGTCCGTGGAATTCTCCAGGCAAGAATACTGGAGTCGGTTGCCAGTTCCTCCTCCAGGGGATCTTCCATACCCGTGGACCAAATGTGTCTTGTGTCTCCTGCATCGTCAGGCAGGTTCTTCGCCTCCGGCACCACCTGGGAACCCCCCGTGATGCTTACTAGTGGGGACTTCCAATTTCCCTCCTTCTGGCTACAGTCCTTTATTAGAAAAAAGAGCTGTCCCTTCTCCACCAATTATTTATTTACTCAATTTAGTATTATTTATATCAGTTCAGTGATGCTTTTGAACTGTGGTGTTGGAGAAGACTCTTGATTTTCTCATGATGTACTCTGCATATAAGTTAAATAAGCAGGGTGACAATATACAGCCTTGACATACTCCTTTTCCTATTTGGAACCAGTCTGTTGTTCCATGTCCAGTTCTAACTGTTGCTTCCTGACCTGCATACAGATTTCTCAAGAGGCAGGTCAGATGGTCTGGTATTCCCATCTCTCTCAGAATTTTCCACAGTTTATTGTGATCCACACAGTCAAAGGCTTTGGTATAGTCAATAAAGCAGAAGTAGATGTTTTTCTGGAACTCTCTTGCTTTTTCCATGATCCAGCGGATGTTGTCAATTTGATCTCTGGTTCCTCTGCCTTTTCTAAAACCAGCTTGAACATCAAGAAGTTCACGGTTCCCATTAACAGTCTGTAAAAATAAGTTTCTACTCACATTATCATGACATTTTATAATGTTCTTTAATTTGAATCATAGTAATATTTTTGTATACTGTGTTTTATATTTTAGTCTTTGTCATCACTCCCCAATGATTTTCTAAGTTTTCTGTTTCTTGTTCATGCTGGTATCCCAAATTGGAAAAGACATTTTTGGTAGCTTTTAATTATTGCTAAGGTTTTGTTTCTTATCTTACAGATCTTCATTACCACTCTTCCATTCTTATTGTTTGTTTATTGTCTCCAAGTGTTTTTTTCCATACTGCATGGAGAAAGAGTTTATTACTTTGCTTTCTGCTTCCTTCTGCAGAATACCACAAGGACAATGTTGTTTTTAACTTCCTACAGAAGTCTGTCCCCTCTGTTTCTCATCATCATCATCTTCTTGTATTATCTTTCATCCACCATCATCAAAACTTTACTGAACACATATTTTAAAACATTCCTTAAAATCCATAACAAATTACAATATTTTGAATGGTCCACACTAAACCAGAAATAATGTACCAAGCCTTTGTCAGTTGTTGACCTATTAGCTGCACTCATTTTTATTGCCTGATATTGCTGATCTTTGCTCAGGTGATAGTAAACCCAATTTCTTCTGTACTTGCCTTTAGTTTTTTCCTTAGAGAGAGGGAATGTGTGGGTGGAAATTATGAAATATAAATGAAGAGAGATGAAACTGCATGCCAAATCTGAGGGAAGGAAAATAGGATGAATCTAGAAGTGATAAGGAAATGCTCACATGAAAGCTGCAGGATTCTCTGTTCTCCATTTTCAGGTTTATAGCCTCTTGCCTGATTCTAAACTGATGAAACTTGAGCCTTTTCACTTCACAAAACAGAACCTTCCTATTCTAAATTTATACTTCCTTTGTCCTTTGATGCTGATTTCATTTTTTACTAAGCACTGCTTAATAAAAATTCTTCTTGTTGGTAAAATAGATAAATTCTCATTTTAAAATGGTAACATTTAAGTAAGTACGTATACCCACAGAAAGTGAGTAGGAGAGTGTTTTTGCTAGACCTTAGCTTTCACATAAACACAGAATGAACATGATCAGTCACCATGTTCTTATGTATACAAAAAAAAAAGACTATCAAATGAAATAAAGTGAAATCTGCTGCATAATGAATGTTATTTAATCTTTACAATATGTTTGCCCATCCATCAAGAGATAATCATATAAATGCATTACACTCAGTAAATTTGACTTTTACAACTTACATTTAAACCACTACTATGTTAGTTTCTCAACTTTGGCACTATTGATATTTTGGGCTAGATAACTATTTACTGGGGGAGAAGCATTTTGTCCTTTGCATTGTAGGATGTTTAGCAGCCTGAACGTCGTGGCTGTATGCCACTAGTTGCCTTCCATAATCAGATAATTAAAAATCTTAGATGTTGCCAGTTGTCTCATGAGCTGGGGTGGGAAAGGAGACAGATATTGCCCCAGGTAAGAAATATTACTATGTCATATTCTTATGTACTATACCTTCTATCTGGGTACTTTTAGATTGTTTTTAAATTTTAATGAGGTAATATAACTTTCTTATATGCCACTTCCCTGGTGGCTCAGATGGTAAAGCGTCTGTCTACAATGCAGGATACCTGGGTTCGAGCCCTGGGTTGGGAAGATCCCCTGGAGAAGGAAATGGCAATCCACTTCAGTACTATTGCCTGGAAAATCTCATGGACAGAGGAGCCTTGTAGGCTACAGTCTATGGGGCCGCAAAGAGTCGGACATGACTGAGCGATTTCACTCACTTTCACTTTGCTTTATATGCCACTACATTACCAGCTATGTAAATCATTAAAATTCTACACCTCATATTAACTACGAGAATAAGGGATAAATATATCCAAAGTGAATATCATATCTGTGGAATATCTTGATAATCCTGTCAAAGAGCACACCACAAACATTATTTCACTCTATCTTCTCTGTTTCCATAAAGCATAGCTTGTCTCTTATAAAATTAAACCAATAGGTTATTTGTACAATCATGAAAACTCATTATGGCTTGTAAATATTCAATGAGCCCAGAATATGTTTTATATATGTTCCATGACTTAGCATGTAGTTAAATGAGGCTGCCACTCTGTAATAACATTTCACTATTCAAAATCTGCAAGTTATTAATTGGGAAAGAATACTTTTGCTGCTGTGTTCATTTTAAATTTGAATATTTGTATCTTCATCTAAGTCTATTTTAATATCTTCATTAATAATTTAAATACTGTTGCTTCTGGATATATTGTGAGTGAGTGAAGTCACTCAGTCGTGTCTGACTCTTTGCGGCCCCATAGACTGTAGCCTGCAAGGCTCCTCTGTCCATGGGATTTTCCAGGCAATAGTACTGGAGTGGATTGCCATTTCCTTCTCCAGAGGATATACTGTATTAGATTATAAAGCAAGTCCATAATGGAAAATGTATTACAAAGTAATATGTAAAGTGCAAATAATTTGTAAAGAGCTATTTTTCTAGCTGACTTGATCCAGAATAAGTAAACAATACATAATGAGATGAAATTGTAATTTAATATCAATTTCATGTTTTTATTTTTTCTTTGCCAAGTTAGTTCACCTTAAATTGAACACAGCTGTTTATTATTACTTTAGGACCTTCTGTTTCATCCACTTTCCTTCTGTCTTTATTACAATTCATTCTGCTGTGACCAGAGTGATTACCCTTAAGTACAATTTGATTATATTATATGGTGCTCTTTAGAAGAAACTCTCCAGTGATTCCCAGTTGTCTAATTATGCTGACTTTTAAACTGGATCATTTAAAATTTCCAGAGTTCTTCATAGACTTGTTAGTTCATACTGGTAAATTATATTTTTAAAAGGTTTAAATATAGGACATCGTGTAAGAGATTCTATGTATGGCTACTGAAAAAGTACACACAAAAGCACAGGTAAAGAAAGAAAAAATACAACTGAGATGATATAATTCATTTATACTTTGTAGAGAATTGGTGAAGTATGTACATTGTTCTAAGTTGTGAGACACATTAGTTTTCTATAGAAACGCAGAATCACTAACTTTTAAGATAAAGCAAAAACTGCCCAACCTGACTTTTCATACATAATTTATCTTAGTCTTCCTTGTAAGTATATAATATCCTTAAGTCAAATATCTGAAATTCCTAGGAAATTTCCTTTTGACTTCCTATGCTTTCTTCTTGATATACTTGAAACCCTGTCTCTGCCAACTGCTACAACTCAGCTATTGAAATCTCACCTGTTCATTCATGACTGGAGTTAGAGGTGTCCCACTAGTTACTAAAGACTTCTCCTTTCTGTGCTTCATAAAGAAACTGGTATTTTTTACCAGCTTCTTTAGAATGCCATTCACAGTATTTAATAGGTTAAAAAAGCAAAGTGAAGTCGCTCAGTCGTGTCCAACTCTTTGCGATCCCATAGACTGTAGCCTACAAGGCTCCTCTGTCCATGGGATTTTCCAGGCAATAGTACTGGAGTGGATTGCCATTTCCTTCTCCAGGGGATCTTCCCAACCCAGGGCTCGAACCCAGGTCTTCTACATTGTAGACAGACGCTTTACCACTTGAGCCACCAGGGAAGTCCTAACTAAATGTTTTCATGTATCATCTAGATCACACTTCTTAGTAGGAAAAGCATGTTTGTTCATATTTTCAAACTTCTCCTACTACTCTGCATGTAGTAAATATTCAATAAATATTTATTGGATGAAGAAACAACCTTATATAACAATTAGATCATCTTATTTTCAGAAAAATAATCAACATATTTCGTAAAGAATATCTTTCTAATATGTGAATCTCTTTGTATTAGCTTGCATGAGAAAGATTTTAAGTACATCTGATAGTTACAAACATTAACTTTATTGAAAATAACTACATACTAATAACTTACGGTGAATGATGTCAGATTTGTGATCTCCAAAGAAGATTTAGCTTTGGGACCAGGCAACGGGCTTGATAACTCAGTTTTATTAAAGTGGAGAAGCACAGAGAAAGCTTCTGACATAGACATGAGAAGGGGAACACAGTTTTAGCAAGGGAACTATATACTTTATTACAGTACAGGTCTTACCAGACCCACTCCCATAATATAACAGGATTAGAACTAACAACAGAAAGATCTTACCAGACCCACTCCCACAATATATATTTTAAGATAACAGGATTATTCAGAAGGTTCTCAAGAATGAGAAACATGTCCTCAAGCAGGATACCTTATTGTTATTTAATCCTTAGTACAGAGTTTAATTTCCCTGGTGGCTCAGACAGTAAAGCTTCTGCCTGCAAATTAGGAGACCCAGGTTCAATCCCGGGGTCAGGAAGATCCCCTGGAGAAGGAAATGACAATCCACTCCAGAATTCTTGCCTGGAAAATCCCATGGACGGAGGAGCCTGATAGGCTACAGTCCACGGGTTCCACTTCAGAATTCTTGCCTTGAGAACCCTATGAACAGTATGAGAAGGCAAAATGATAGTATACTGAAAGAGGAACTCCCCAGGTCAGTAGGTGCCCAATATGCTATTGGAGATCAGTGGAGAAATACTCCAGAAAGAATAAAGGGATGGAGCCAAAACAAAAACAATACCCAGTTGTGCATGTGACTGGTGATAGACACAAGGTTCAATGCTATAAGAGCAATATTGCATAGGAACCTGGAATGTCAGGTCCATGAATCAAGGCAAAGTGGAAGTGGTCAAGCAAGAGATGGCAAGAGTGAACATTGACATTGTAGGAATCAGCGAACTAAAATGGACTGGAATGGGTGAATTTAACTCATATGACCATTACATCTACTACTGCAGGCAGGAATCCCTCAGAAGAAATGGAATAGCCATCATGGTCAACAAAAGAGTCTGAAATGCAGTACTTGGATGCAATCTCAAAAACGACAGAATGATCTCTGTTCGTTTCCAAGGCAAACCATTCAATATCACAGTTATCCAAGTCTATGCCCCAACCAGTAATGCTGAAGAAGCTGAAGTTGAACAGTTTTATGAAGACCTACAAGACCTTTTAGAACTAACACCCAAAAAAGATGTCCTTTTCATTATAGGGGACTGGAATGCAAAAGTAGGAAGTCAAGAAACACCTGGAGTAACAGGCAAATTTGGCCGTGGAATGTGGAATCGAGCAGGGCAAAGACTAATAGAGTTTTACCAAGAAAATGCACTGGTCATAGCAAACACTCTTCCAACAACACAAGAGAAGACTCTACACATGGACATCACCAAATGGTCAATACCGAAATCAGATTGATTATATTCTTTGCAGCCAAAGATGGAGAAGCTCTATACAGTCAACAAAACAAGACCAGGAGCTGACTGTGGCTCAGATCATGAACTCCTTATTTCCAAATTCAGACTTAAATTGAAGAAAGTAGGGAAAACCACGAGATCATTCAGGTATGACCTAAATAAAATCCCTTATGATTATGCAGTGGAAGTGAGAAATAGATTTAAGGGGCTAGATCTGATAGATAGAGTGCCTAATGAACTATGGATGGAGGTCCGTGACGTTGTACAGGAGACAAGGATCAAGACCATCCCCATGGAAAATAAATGCAAAAAAGCAAAATGGCTGTCTGTAGTGGAAACAGTGTCAGACTTTATTTTTTTGGGCTCCAAAATCACTGCAGATGGTGACTGCAGCCATGAAATTAAAAGACGCTTACTCCTTGGAAGAAAAGTTATGACCAACCTGGATAGTATATTCAAAAGCAGAGACATTACTTTGCCGACTAAGGTCCGCCTAGTCAAGGCTATGGTTTTTCCTGTGGTCATGTATGGATGTGAGAGTTGGACTGTGAAGAAAGCTGAGCACCGAAGAACTGATGCTTTTGAACTGTGGTGTTGGAGAAGACTCTTGAGAGTCTCTTGGACTGCAAGGAGATCCAACCAGTCCATTCTAAAGGAGATCAGTCCTGGGATTTCTTTGGAAGGACTGATGCTAAAGCTGAAACTCCAGTACTTTGGCCACCTCATGCAAAGAGTTGACTCACTGGAAAAGACTCTAATGCTGGGAGGGATTGGGGGCAGGAGGAGAAGGGGATGACAGAGGATGAAATGGCTGGATGGCATCACCGACTCGACGGACGTGAGTTTGAGTGAACTCCGGGAGTTGGTGATGGACAGAGAGGCCTGGCGTGCTGCGATTCATGGAGTCGCAAAGAGTCAGACACAACTGAGTGACTGAACTGAACTGATCCTATGAATAATATATAATATAATTATATAAAGATATACATTATTTAAATATATGTTTTATGCTTTTTAAATAAAATCTAAATTATTTTTTAATTAAAAATATAAGAACATATTCCAGAACTCTCTCCATATCAGCTCATGGAGATTGTCCCCATATTTTCTTACTGCTATGTAGGACTGCACCATCAAGGGGTAAATCATCATTTATTTATCCAGTCTTAATAGATAGACATTTTGGTTGCTTCCAGTATTTTGCTGCTACGCACAGTGCTTCAGTGAGTGGCGGTGTTCGTGTGTTGTTTTGTATTTGTAGAGGTGTGTGTCTTCTGTTCCTCCCTCTGTTTCTTTTCCTGGCATTCTCATCATGCAAATGTTACACTTTAGTCTCCCCGTAGTTCTGGGCTTATTCTGTTCTGTTCTCTTTTTTTCCTTTTTAATTCTTTGTGTTTCCATTTGGGAAATTTCTGGTGGGATATATTCAAGATCACTGATTCTCTCCTCAGCTGTGTCCAGTCTACTGAGGAGCCCATCAAAGGCATTCTTCATTTCTTTTACTGTGTTGTTGATTTCTAGCATTTCCTTTTGATTCTTTCTTAGAGTTTCCATCTCTCTGCGTACACAGCCCATCTGTTCTTACATGTGGTCCACTTTTTCCTTTAAGGCTCTTAACATATTAATCATAGTTATTTTAGCTTCCTGGTTGGTCAGTTCCAAAATCTGCCATATCTGAGTCTGGTTCTGATGCTTGGTCTGTCTCTTCAGACTGTGTGCTTTGCTTTTTAGCAAGCTTTTCCCTGTTCTCATTCTTTTCTATTGTTGTTGGAAATTGGGCATCCTCTGTTAAGTAAAAGAAACTGGTATAAACAGTCCATTAGTATGAGGTTTTATGTTTATCAGGCTAAGAGTTAGGCTGTGTTTACTATTTGCTGTGGCTGTGGGTGTCAAAGGCTTCCTCTGGTGTCCTGCTTTTGTCTTCTCCATTGTTTGGGTTTCCCTTGAGACTTCTTAAACAATATCAGAGACTTTCGGTTCTTCCAGTTTTATTCCCCTGATGTTATATGGTAGCCCTATTAATGGAGTGGCGAAGAGGTGGAAGAGAAAGAGGGAAATTTTTCTATAATCCTATGATAAGGTCTCAGTCTTTTAGTGAGTCTTTGCCCAAGGCTGGGGCCTTCATAAGTGTTTCTCAGTTTATTCTCTTTTCCCTACATTTAGGTGGAACATGAAGGACAGAGGAGGCTGAAGTTGGGCACTTCCCTTACTTCCTGTCAATCCAGTTCAGTTCAGCTCAGTCATGTCTAACTCTTTGCAACCCCATGGACTGCAGCACGCCAGGCTTCCCTGTCCATCACCAATTCCCAGAGCTTGCTCAAACTCATGTCCATCAAGTTGATGATGCCATCCAACCATCTCATCCTCTGTCATCCACTTCTCCTCCTGCCTTCAATCTTTCCCAGCATCAGGGTCTTTTCAAATGAGTCAGTTCCTCGCATCAGGTGGCCAAAGTAGTGGAGCTTCAGCCTCAACATTAGTCCTTCCAATGAATATTAGGAGTGATTTCCTTTAAGATTGACTGGTTTGATTTCCTTGCAGTCCAAGGGACTTTCATGCATCTTCTCCAACATCACAGTTCAAAAGCATCAGTTCTTTGGCGCTCAGCTTTCTTTATGGTCCACCTCTCACATCCATACATGACTACTGGAAAAACCATGGCTTTGATTAGACAGACATTGTTGGCAACATAATCTCTCTGCTTTTTAATATGCTGTCTAGGTTTGTCACAGCTTTTCTTCCAAAGAGCAAACATCTTTTAATTTAATGGCTGCAGTCACCATTGCAGTGAGTTGGGAGCCCCCAAAATTAAAGTCTGTCACTATTTCCACTGTTTCCCCATCTATTTGCCGTGAAGTGATGTGACTGAGTGCCATGATCTTAGTTTTTTGAATGCGGAGTTTTAAGCCAGCTTTTTCACTCTCCTCTTTCATTTCAAGAGGCTCTTTAGTTCTTCTTCACTTTCTGCCATAAGGGTGGTGTCATCTGCTTATCTGAGGTTATTGATATTTCTCCTAACAATCTTGATTCCTGCTTGTGCTCATCCAGCCCAGCATTNAGCATATCTCATGATGTACTCAGCATATAAGTTAAATAAGCAGGGCTGTCTCTTATACACATCTAGATGTGTATAAGAGACAGCTGCTTATCTGAGGTTATTGATATTTCTCCTAACAATCTTGATTCCTGCTTGTGCTCATCCAGCCCAGCATTTCGCACGATGTACTCTGCATATAGGATAAATAAGCAAAGTGACAATATGCAGCCTTGACTTACTCCTTTCCCAATTTGGAACCAGTCTGTTGTTCCATGTCCAGTTCTAACTGTTGCTTCCTGACCTGCATACAGATTTCTCAGGAGGCAGGTGAGGTGGTCTGGTTTTCCCAACTCTTAAAGAATTTGGTTTTTGTGATCCACACAGTCAAAGGGTTTGGCATAGTCAAAAAGCAGAAAGTGAAGTTGTTCAGTCATGTCTGACTCTTTGGGACCCCATGGATTGTAGACTACCAGGCTCCTCCATCCATGGGATTTTCCAGGCAAGAATACTGGAGTGGGTTGCCATTTCCTTCTCTAGGATATCTTCATAACCCAGGGATTAAACCCAGGTCTCCTGCATTGTAGGCAGACTCTTTACTGTCTGAGCCACCAGGGAAGTCTTTATTTTCTTTATTTAGTCAATAAAGCAGAAGTAGATTTTTTTTGGAACTCTCTTGCTATTTTGATGATCCAGTGGATGTTGACAATTTGACCTCTGGTTCCTCTGCCTTTTCTAAACCCATCTTGAACAGCTGGAAGTTCTCTGTTCTCATACTGTTGAAGTGTGGCTTGGAGAATTTTGAGCATTACTTTTCTAGCATGTGAGATGAGTGCAACTGTGCGGTAGTCTGAACATTCTTTGGCTTTGTCTTTCTTTGGGATTGGAATGAAAACTGACCTTTTCCAGTCCTGTGGTCAATGCTGAGTTTTCCAGAATTACTGGTATATTGAGTGCATCACTTTAACAGCATGAACTTTAGGACTTGAAATAGCTTAGCTGGAATTCCATCACCTCCACTAGCTTTGTTCATAGTGATGCTTCCTAAGGCCCACTTGACTTCACACTCCAGGCTTTCTGGCTCTAGATAACCACCATCTTGTTTATCTGGGTCATTAAGATCTTTTTTGTATCATTTTTCTGTGTATTCTTGCTACCTTTTCTTAATATGTTCTGCTTCTGTTAGGTCCATACAGTTACTGTCCTTTATTATGCATGAAATGTTCTCTTGGTATCTCTAATTTCCTTGAAGAGATCTCTAGTCTTTCCCATTCTACTGTTTTCCTCTATTTCTTTGCATTGATCACTGAGGAAGTCTTTTTTTTTTTTTTTTTAAATTTACAACATCATTAGAAAACATAAAATTCTTAGGAATGTATTTTGTAACCAAAATTCAAATAGTATAAGATCTGTACATAGACAACTATAAAACATTGTGGAAGGTAATTAAAGGGAGCTTAAATAGGTGGAAAAGTATATCGTATCTATGCATGGAAAGATCCAGTATTGCTCTGATGTTCATTCTCCTTAAATGGGTCTGTAGATCTGACTCCATCTCAGTCAGATTTGCAGCAGACATCTTTGTAGAAACTCACAAGAGGATTTGACAATTCATATGGAAATGCAAATAATCTGAAATAGCCAAAATTACTGAAAAAAGTTGAAGAAATGTAGAGGCCTTGTAGTACCTGTTTTCAGAGTTTATGTTTGTGCTGCAATTACCCAGACAGTATAGATTTGGTATGAGGATAAATAGATCAATGAAACAGTATAAAGTCCAGAAAACTGACTCACAAATATATGTTCATTTACAAAGATACAAAGGGAATTAAATGATGAAAAAAATTTTCAATAAATTGTGTGACAGCTAAATATCCAAATGGAAAAAAATTTATTCTTCATGTAATACAGAAAAACTAACTTGAAATTGACTTAAAGTGAAAACTTAAAACATTTTGAAGAAAACATGAGACTATTTCTTTGGAGTTGGTGTAGACTAAGATTTTTAGTGAAAAAGATAAAAAGCACTAATCATTCAATTAAATATTGACCAGGTTTTTTTCAAAATTAAAAAATTGCTCTCCAAAAGACATCAGTAAGAAAGCAAAAAGACAAGCCATAACCTTGGAAAAATTATTTGCAACACATGTATCTGACAAAAGACTTATCCAAAATAAAGACCTTCTCTAACCCAGTAACAAAAAGACACAGTCTAAGAAAAATTACACAAGAGACTTGAAAGACAGTTCAAAAAAGAAGATAAAAGAATGGTAATGAGCACATGAAACTTCGCTCAATCTTATTAGTCATCAGGGAAATTGAAATTAAAACCACAGTGAAATACCACGACACACCCACTGCAGTGTGTTAAGCTAAAAGGGTGCAAGTCAATCATGGCGACTGTATAGAGCAAGGGGAACTTTGATCATTGCTGTAAAATAGTGATAACTGATCCAGGAAACAGTTTGGCAGTCCCTTATAAAGTTAAATACACAGCTACCCTACAACCAGCGCTTTCCCCCCTAGGTTTTTATGTAAATCCCAAGGGAAATGAAATTCTGCTCACAGAAAGATTTTTACAAGAATGTTTATAGCATCTATATCAATAATAGCCCAAAACTGGAAACAACTCAAATATTCATCTGCATGAAATTAGATAAACTAATTGTAATATCTTCATACCACAGAATTGTATCCAGCAATAAAAAGGGATAAACTACTGTTACATGCAGCCACATAAGTGAATTTTACAGATGTTATGTGTAGTGAAAGAATCCTGGAAAGAAGTTAATAACGTATGATTCCATTTATATGACATTCATTCAAGAAGGGGTGAAATTAGTTGGTGGTGATCTGTGGATCAGAGAGTGAGAGAGTGTGGTATGGGCTGTGAGGGAGTGCAGTACAGGGTTTGGGAACTTTTTTTATCTTGGTATGGATGGTTACATGGGTACATACATGTAAAAAAATCATCAGGCTGTCAAGTTAAGATTTATGCATCTGACTGTATGCTTTTTATACTTCAATTAAAATATTTACAAATACAGCTTATGTCATTGCAGGCACTTATCATATATGAAATGGGAAACTCAGAACTTTCCAAGATTCAGCCACTGAATCTTGATACGCTAACTGGGGAAAAGAAGAAATGGCAGATAGCAACAACGTTCACCAAGTATCAGTTCTGTGCTAGAGAGTTTTCTGGGGCATACCAAAACACAGTTGTGGGCACCCAGACCAGCCAGCAGCATGGAGTCCGGAGCATGGTGGCAGATGACATGGGAGGTCTGGGCAAGGTTAAAGGAGCCTGGCAGGAGGTGAGCTATTGAGGGCTGGCCCCAAAGTCAGGCAGATGGACCCTAAAGATTCTGAACCTTCTGTTAGAGATCTTGACACCTGAGAGTCTGGACCATGGGAAGCAGGTCCCTGACCAAGGTGGTGGGAAAGGCTCAGGCATGGAGAGCAGGGAAAACCATCCAGACAGAACGAGGGACAAGACAGAGCTTAGTCTGAGAGACACACAGACTTATGGGTACATGTAGCAAACCCCGGGCTCATGGTTGAAGAGGAGAGCATAGACATCACGCTTTTCTAGTTTATGGGATGCTAAGTACTGGTGAGTCTGACTTGGTGTAAATGACTGAATACTGAACAACAGTTTCTTTCTTGGAGTTTCTCCCTCTAGTTTCATTGTGTATAATTGACATAGAACATTGTGTAATTCTAAGGTGTACAATGTGATGATTCATGTATGTTGTGCACTGATTAACACACTACTGTTAGTTAACACTCATCAGCTCACATAGTTACATTTTTGGTAGAGTGAGATCCAACCAGTCCATTCTGAAGGAGATCAACCCTGGGATTTCTTTGGAAGGAATGATGCTAAAGCTGAAACTCCAGTACTTTGGCCACCTCATGCGAAGAGTTGACTCACTGGAAAAGACTCTGATGCTGGGAGGGATTGGGGGCAGGAGGAGAAGGGGACGACCGAGGATGAGATGGCTGGATGGCATCACGGACTCGATGGAC
>SJYX01012034.1:328682-445203 GCA_006410675.1 Oreotragus oreotragus | reverse complement strand
TTTCCAGTCCTATGGCCACTGCTATGTTTTCCAAATTTGCTGGCATATTGAGTGCAGCACTTTCACAGCATCATCTTTTAGGATTTGAAATAGCTCAACTGCAATTTTATCACCTCCTCTAGCTTTGTTCATCATGATGCTACCTAAGGCCCACTTGACTTCACATTCCAGGATGTCTGGCTCTAGATGAGTGATCACACCATTGTGATTATCTGGGTCATGAAGTTCTGGGTCTTCTGTGTATTCTTGCCACCTCTTCTTAATATCTTCTGCTTCTGTTAGGCCCATAACATTTCTGTCCTTTGTTGTGCCCACCTTTGCATGAAACGTTCCCTTGGTATCTCTAATTTTCTTAAAGAGATCTCTATTCTTTCCCATTCTATTGTTTTCCTCTATTGTTTTGGATTAATCATTGAGGAAGTCTTTCTTATCTCTCCTTGCTATTCTTTGGAACTCTGCATTCAAATGGGTATATCTTTCCTTTTCTCTTTTGCCTTTCACTTCTCTTCTTTTCACAGCTATTTGTAAGGCCTCCTTAGACAACCGTTTTGCCTTTATGCATTTCTTTTTCTTGGGGATAGTCTTGATCCTTGCCTCCTCTACAATGTCATGAACTTCCGTCCATAGTTCTTCAGGCACTCTATCAGATCAAATCCCTTGAATCTATTTGTTACTTCCACTGTATAATCGTAAGCGATTTGATTTAGCTCATACCTAAATGGTCTAGTGGTTTTCCCTTTACTTTCTTCAATTTAAGTCTGAATTTGGCAATAAGGAGTTCATGATCTGAGCCAGTCAGCTCCCTGTCTTCTTTTTACTGACTGTATAAAACTTCTCCATTTTCAGCTGCAAAGAATATAATCAATCTGATTTTGGTATTGACCATCTGGTGATGTCCATGTGTAGAGTCTTCTCTTGTGTTGTTGGAAAAGGGTGTTTCCTATGATCAGTGCATTTTCTTGGCAAAAGTCTGTTAGCCTTTATTCTGCTTCATTCTGTTCTCCAAGGCCAAATTTGCCTGTTACTCCAGGTATTTCTTGATTTCCTACTTTTGCATTGCAGTCCCCTATAATGAAAAAGATATCTTTTTTGGAAGTGGTCAAACAGGAGATGGCAAGAATGAACATGGACATTTTAGGAATTAGCGAACTAAAATGGACTGGAATGAGTGAATTTAACTCAGATGATCATTTTGTCTATTACTGTGGTCTCCAAGGCCAAATTTGCCTGTTACTCCAGGTATTTCTTGATTTCCTACTTTTGCATTGCAGTCCCCTATAATGAAAAAGATATCTTTTTTGGAAGTGGTCAAACAGGAGATGGCAAGAATGAACATGGACATTTTAGGAATTAGCGAACTAAAATGGACTGGAATGAGTGAATTTAACTCAGATGATCATTTTGTCTATTACTGTGGCAAGAATCCCTTAGAAGAAATGGAGTAGTCATCATAGTCAACAAAAGAGTCCGAAATGCAGTACTTGGATGCAATCTAAAAAATGACAGAATGATCTCTGTTCGTTTCCAAGGCAAACTGTTCAATATCACAGTAATCCAAGTCTATATCCTGACCAGTAATGCTGAAGATGCTGAAGTTGAACAGTTCTGTGAAGACCTACAAGACATTCTAGAACTAACCGCCAAAAAAGATGTCTTTTTCTTTAAAGGGCCTCTGTCTTAGAGAGGCTCTTATGATTATGTTGGACCCACCCAGATACTATGCCAGGGTAATCTCCCTATCTCTATATCTTTAGTGTGATCACATCTATGAAGTTCCTTTTTCCACTTCAAGTAATGTATCACCTACTCTGGGAATTAGGACATGAACATCTTTAGGAGATAACTATTCTATCCACCACACTATCCAAGAAAAGTGATATTTTCACTGTTTAAGTCTATTTTTGTGATTTTAGGACTCAAGTTTTCTTTATACACATTTTGCTGACCTTTTCCATTGCTTTTGTGAATTGACTATGCTCCTTCATTGTATATTTGAATTGATTGTATACATGAAAACTGTTGATTTGTGTGCTATTTTAATGTCTTGATATCTTAGTGAAGTATGTTATTTTTTGTGTTGATTGTCCTTTGACATACACTTTCAGGTGATTAGCACACAAAAAGAGACAGATATTTCCAGTTCTAGTTCTTAATTCATTTCTAGTTCTAATTCTTCAACACCAAAGGTTTTCATGTACTTGATTGTATTGCCTAATTAATGTCTTTAATTCATAGTGGGCAATCTTGCCTTGATGCTGACATTCAAGGCAATACCTCTGGTAGTTCCACACTAAGAATCTAGTCTCGGAACTGAGAAAAGCATTTGTAAATTTTGTTAAGAAAGGATTCATCAACCTTTAACTAGGATTGTGCTTGGAATTTTGCCTAAGGCATTCATAGGATTTTTAGAGAAAATCATACTCATTTTCTATTTGTCTCTATTAATATGTTAAATTATACAGATTTCTTAATATTGATATACTCTTGCCTTATTAGAATAAATTCTGTTTGGTCATGATATATTCTCTTTTTATTTTTAATGTAATCTTTAATTCTGTTTGCTAATATGTTATTTAGGTTTTTTCACATTAGTATTTGTGTGACATTGGCTTGTAATTTTGTGGGAGTACTGTCTTTACCAGATTTTGGTAGAAGTGCTATATTTGCTTTATAAAAAGAATTTGGATGTAATCTTAGTCCCTTCAGGCTGATATAAAAAAAAATTCCATAGACTGGATGGCTTATAAACAACAGAATTTTTTTTCTCACAGTTCTGGAGGCTTGGAAGTCCAAGATGATGGTGTTGGCAGATTTGGTATCTGGTGAAGACCTGCTTCCTGATTGACAGATAGCCATCTTCTTGTTGTGTTCTAACATGGCAGAACAGGGCTACAAGGGAGCTCTCTGTTGTCTTTTTTATGAGGTCACTAATCCTATTTGATAAGGCTCTGCCCCTATGATCTTATCACCTAACAGTAGCCCCATCCCCTAACACCATCACTTAGGAATTAGAGCTTCAAGAATTTTAGGAAGACACAAACATTCAGTCTGAGCCAGTGATTTTTTTTCCTATGTTCTAAAACAATTTAAGTGGCATTCAGATTTTTTGATCTTTGAAAGCTTGGTAGAGTTCACCTGTAAAATCATTTTAAAAATTTTTTATGGAAATTAGTTCATGTAGGCTCTCTATTTTCACTGAGGCCAAATTTGGTACATTACCTTGTCCTGTGAATTTATCCTCTTTACTTAACTTTTCAGTTTATTTGCCACTCTCAGTTTACTTCCTCTGTTTCTATGGTTAATTCTTCATTTTAATCATTAGTTTTTATATTTGTGCTTTATTCCTTTCTATTGATTAGATTAGGTAGTGGTTTGTCCATTACATTGTTTTTTTTTTTTTCCAAGCAAGAAGTATTTTTGTTTATTTATTGCTTTCTCTGCTTTCTACCTCAAAAATTTCTTTAGTCTATTTTATACTTCCATGGGGTTCCTGGGAGTGGGACACCATTGAGTGACTTCACTTTGACTTTTCACTTTCATGCATTGGAGAAGGAAATGGCAACCCACTCCAGTGTTCTTGCCTGGAGAATCCCAGGGATGGGGGAGCCTGGTGGGCTGCTGTCTATGAGGTTGCACAGAATTGGACATGACTGAAGCGACTTAGTAGCAGCAGCAGCATGCTTCTACTGAAATGTACCATCTTCCATCATTACTAGTTCCTTCTTTCTGCATTATTTTTGTTTAATTTATTGTTCTTTTTCATGCCATTTGGGTTTGGGCATTTCATTTATTTATTTCCAGTCTTGATTTTCAATAAAAGTTTAATTGAAGTCAGAAATATACAGACATATTTTACATGACTGAATTTTAGAAGTGGACAAATCCTGGTAACTACTATGTAGGTCAATATCTAGCTATTACTTGCACCCTGGAAGCATTCAGAATATTGTTTGGTAGCCAATATCCCTCCAATTCTGCTTCTCACTCTGTAAATTAGTGTTGTTTACTTTAGAACTTTACGTACATGAACTGATACAGTTTGTAGTCTTTTATGTCTGGCCTTTTGGCTCAAAATGAGTTTTTCCCATTTATGTATTAATTTTTGGCTGTTCTGGGCCTTCGTTGTTGTACGGACGTTTCTCTCGCTGCAGCAGATGGGGGCTGCTCTCTGGTTGTGGTGCGGGGGCTTCTCACTGCAGTGGCTTGTCTTGTGGAGCACAGGCTCTGCGGTGCGTGGGCTTCCCTAGTTCCAGCACCTGGGCTCAGTAGCTGCAGGTCCTGAGCTCTAGAGCACAGGCTCAGCAGTTCTGCTGCACCGGCTTACTTGCTCCGTGGCATATGTGATTTTCCCAGACCAGGGATCGAACCCATGTCATTGGCAGGCAGATTCTTTACCACGGAGCCCCCTTTGTGCCCCCAATTTATGCCTCAGTGATGACTACTTTTAGCTATGCATTGTGACTGTAATATATTCCCTTTCATGACTATACTATCCTTTGTTTAGGTGTTCTACAGTTGATAGATATTTGTATTGCTTCCAGTTTCAGTCTAAGTAAAGCTACTATAAATATGCTTGTTCATGTCAATATGTGCACATATGATACATTTCTGTCGGGTACATACATTCCAAGAGCCTAATTGCCAGGTCAGGTTTAGTAGACACTGCTTACACAGCTTTTCAAAGTAGTTGTACCATTTACACACCAGTCTTCAGTGTACACAATTTTAATTTACTCCTCAGTGTCTCCAACATTTTCTACCACTCATTAAAAAATTTTAGTCATTCTCAAGCACTTATATAGGTGGTTTATTGCTGTTGTGCCTCTCTTTATATGCATATTGATCATTTGGATTTTTTTTTTTTGCAAAATATTTGTTAATACTTTCCTCCATTAAAAAAATAGATTGGTGTGTCTTCTCACTGATCTAACATTTTTCTCTATGTGACATTTTTTCTTTGTTTTGTAATTCCTTTGGTATTTAGAAAGTTTCACTTTATTTGTTCAACAGCTTACCTGTATACCAATAAATTTTAATGCCAGCAGTTCCCTTTTTTCTTACATGGGCTACTATTGCTGAATTTATAATATTTAAATCCTCTGTCTCCTACTTAATGTTTACATGCCAATCAACGAGTTTATTCTGTTTCTCTCATTTTCTTTTCCCTCTCTCCCCATTTTATTGTTTGTTTTTTCTTGTTCAGACTCTGCAACATATACATACTATTCTTCCGCTCTTGTCTTCATCATTGTTTTAGCTTTGTGTATGTGCATGTGCGTGTTAGTTGCTCAGTCATGTCTGACTCTTTGCAGTTCCATGAACTGTACCCTACCAGGCTCCTTTGTCCATGGGATTTTCCAGGCAAGAATACTGGAGTGGGTTGTCATGCCCTTCTCCAGGGGATCTTCCCCACCCAGGGATCAAACCTGGGTCTCCTGTACTGCAGGCAGACTCTTTACTGTCCGAGCCACCAGGGAAGCCTGTGTGTGAGCCTTAGTTCTATACTTAAATATATTCAAAGTTCACCATCAGTCATTTTGCTCAAGACTCTCCAGTCATCTGTTTGTTGAATGAAGATTGTCTTTGAGGAGACTTCACACAAGGCTAATAAAAAGTATAACATTCTTTGTTCCTTGTAGGCTTAAAATAGTTTTTCTAATATTATTAATAGTGTGTATCTCAGAGTTCATTGATATAGGTCAGTTTTCCCAGGTACATGTTCACAGACATTATTTCTTCAAATATTTGTTTCTCTTTCCTTTCCTTCTTATAGTCCATTGACACATATTAGACTATTGACATTGCCCCACTGATCTTGAATGCTCTTTTTTGCTTTTTCCCTCTTTTTCTTTTTGTGTGTGTATGTGTGCATGTTTATATTTCAGTTTATAACATTTCTTTTAATTTGTCTTCTAGTTCACAATCCCTTCCTCGTTTGTGTTTATTCTTCTGTTAAGCCCATCTAATGATCTCTTTTTTAAATATTATTTATCATTTCTCTTGCTTTTACTTTATTCTATTTTATACTTCCCATACTTTTACTTAAATGTACCATATTTTCATCCTTCTTATCCACCTTTTACACTAGATTTGTTAGCATTCTTATCGGAGTTATTTTAAAATCCCTCTCTGCTCTGGGTCATCTCTGTCTCTGCTTCCATGACCACTATTTACTCTCTTAACTAAGGGTATTGTTTTCTTTTTTTTTTTTCTTTTTGTGAGTTTAAAATTTTTTCTGGACATTTTGCATGAAAGCAAAGCAGAAACTTGACAAATCGTGTTTGACTTCAGGGAAAAGCATACCCTGTTTTATGTCAGATCACCAGATCTGTAGTTGAACCGGATCTGGTCTTTGTTGTGGTTTTGGTTTGATTCAATTCATCACTGACTTCAAATATTTCGAGGATGAAATTAGGACATATTCTTCAATAGTCCCCGAGCTCTAAGAACTAATAAAAGCTTTCTGCAAAATCTCTCCTTGGTTTACAACCCAACTGCCTGTCTTTTGGGTCTCTGAGGTATTCTCTTTCCTCCTGAGTTTAACCCTCATTTTTCTGAGCCTGGGGATATCTTTATCAGTCCTGCTGTTTCACCCCTGGGTCTTCTTAGGGCAGAGTCCCAACCTTTTGCAAAGACCTAGAATGAATAAAGGGGTTTCTTTCAGAAATTCTGCCTCTTGCCTAGTCTGTTGTAGTTGAAAGTCTTAACTGCCTGAGGGTCTTTATTTTATTTTATTTTTTTTTTGCTTTTCTTCTCTGTTCCAGTTTCCCTTAGGTTACAGTCTGGAGTACCTAAGATGCAGGTTGTTTCAACCCTTCTGCTTCCCTTCAGCCTGAGAGTGGGAGGGAGACTCAAAAGGGAGGGGACATATGTACACCAATGGCTAATTCATGTTGATGTTTGGCAGAAACCAACACAATTCTGTAAAGCAATTATCCTTCAATTAAAAAAAAAAAAGCCTGAGGTCTTAGAATGTTTTTGTTGCATTTCTCTCAGCCCTTTTATTTTCTTCTTTCCCCTGATTTCAAATGGCGAATGCCTTACATTTAGTGGTGGTCTCATCTGTCTTACTGTGAATCTCTCTCAGCTGTCCTTTGCCCCTTCTTTCTGGCATACCATCTGCAAGTGCTTTGTGAAGACCTGTACAGTAGGAGTGGGAGGGCCTTGCTCTGTGGCTGCGGTTCTTCAGGATTCCAGTCTCTCATGCCTGTGTACACATGGCCTTAACAAGTTCTTTAGTCTTTCCTTCTGAGTTCTCCTTACCCCACCACGATGGATTTGTCTGCCTCCTGGAATTTCACCAGGATGAGAACAGCAGCAAATCTCTTCTTTTCTTTAAAGGATTCCAAGTATTCTGGAATTTAATTTATTTGGGTTTCTTTGTGTTCTCCTCTTGTGGACTTTTTAAATCTATGGTTTCATATATCACCTGGGCTGTTTTGGTGGTTGGGCTGAAATGGAGACTCTTGCAAAGTTCTATATACAAACAAGAAGTAGAATCAAAATTTTTTTTCTATTTTTTGGTCTCTAGTTAAAAAAATTATTTTCAAATATTCAAGCCAAAAAACTTGTTAGGAGACATATTAAAGTGTTTTAAATTTAGACAAAACATAGATTCTAGAATGTAGATATGAACACATCTATTCTAATCTAAATTTTAAATGATCTAAAACCAAATTTAAAATGATTTTAAAGAATAAAACAATGAATAACCCCTCTCCCACACCCAACCACCTCTATCACATGTAAGAAAGAATAAAACAGAGACTTGGAGATGATCCATGAACCAGAGACAGAACTCAACACACTTCTGGAAGATGCAAAACCCAGGCCCCAACCCCCCAAAAGTCACGCTGAAAACCAGCAGAAGTGAGAAGATGAAGCTGGGCCAATCCACCCAAGGGACTGTTGTTTAGAAGGGAGTATGTCTGCCCTTCAGTGTCCCAGAGTCTCAGGACTGAGTTTTGCCAAGTAGCAGATATGGCAGCTGGAGGCAGAGTTGAGTTGTATGTGTGGAATAATTTACATGTCCTGTCTCTTCCTTCCTTCATCTCCACCTGCTCAAAGAGAAGACTGCAGCAGGCCCTTCATCTCAGGCCAAGAGAAAAAAGTTATGAGGTTCTTTTGTAAAGAACACTCAGAGAAGAACTAGGGCAACTGCTGTGTATGGGTGTTGGTACTCTAAATCTAAGCTCTCCACATTATATATTGATGCTCTCAAAGATAAGTTCCAATCAATATCTTTAGGTTGAAGGCCTAATATTGAAGGCTCAATATTCCCACCCCAGATGCTTTCAGTCTTCATCTTGCCACATGTTAAATATGAATGAGAAACTAAGTGTGGTGATCTATTGCTGCCTGACAAGCCACTCCAGAATTCACTGGCTTATTTTTATTTCTCCTGCCTCTCTACATTGTCTGGGCTCACATAGGTGCTTCTCCCTTGAAGTTTCTCATATCGTTGAAATCAAGTGGCACATGGGACTGAAGTCAACGGATGCTCCTGTTGGGCTGAGTGTCCAAGAAATGGCTTCCTACTTGCATGCTTAGTGATTTGCTTCTCCGTGGCTTTCCTCTCTCTGTGTTTATGGTTTGGCCTTCTACAGCATGGCAGTCTCAGGGTAACCACATATATTCCCTGGAGGCTTGTTTCCAAGAGAAAGAAAACAGAAGGTGCTGAACCAGTTAAGGGTGTACTCAGAACTGTCACAGAGCACTTGAGTCTTACTCTATTGGTCAAAGCTATCACAGAGTGTTCCCAGATCCAGATTCAGATCCAGATTGATGGGGGGAATGGATTATGTTGTAGAAAAACATGTAAGGTGTAGGATATTATTTCAGCCATCTTTGGAAAACACAAACTACCACTTTAATTACTACAAGCCCTTGAGAAAAACCTGCAACTGAAGGAAAATGAAGAGAAAGAAGCAGAAAATTAAAGATCTTGGAGAAAATAAAGGTTCTTCGAAAGGTAGAAAAGTCTCTATGAAATAAAACAAAATGATCAAAGCTTCAAAACTTATAAGTGTTGCTCAAAGTCAAGGCAATATTACATCCATACAAAAAGGAATGAAACAGGAGGGTCAGAAAATAGGAAAGAACTTTTGAAATACAAAAAGTGGGTGCTGAAATTAAAAGAAAACAATGTTGACCTAGGCTGCATTTCTTGTATGCATTGAAAAAGAAACAGACAACCACATCTAAGAGAAAAAGAGCTTTCGATATTTCTTCTCAATGATTCTGTCTATTCTTGTGAGAGACGAACACATGTACATTTCGGCATATATGACAAGAGTTTGGTGTGAAAAACCTGAGTTATGTTGTTGTTTAGTTGCTAAGTTATGTCCAGCTCTTTGCAATGCCATGCACTGTAGGCTGCCAGGCTGCTCTGTCCATGAGATTTTCTAGGCAAGAATCATGGAGTGGGTTGCCATTTCCTTCTCCAGGGATCCTGACCCAGGGATTAAATGCACGTCTCCCAATTGGCAGGCAGATTCTTTACCACTGAGCCACCTGGGAGCCCCAAATGACCCTGTATTTCTAACTAATTCAACTTATGTTTTAAAAGCCCTTATTGATAGGAGTTCCAGGCAACTGGTAGCTTGGTTGGCCAGTTCTTAGTTCATGCCACTCCCATTCCTTCCATTCCTAGAGCCAGTTAAATTAGGGAAATCCCCTCAATGGTCTCTTGTATCCTCTCCCCAAATCTATTTCCATACAATCCTGGCTAACATAAACAGCACAGCTAACAGCTCTGAGCTGCATTAAGTCAGAGGATGGCTGTGCACAGCCTTTGAAATCTCAGCATTGAGTGAAGGGCAGTTTAACACATTGATCTTGCTGGCAACAGGGAGGGCAGCTTTGGCTAAGTATGAAATATGAAATGTACACTTTGGGAGACACATGATAGAAGCATCACCCCATTCTACCTTTTGACATTTTCTCAGATATTACTCAGCCACCTGAGTAATGCTATGTTTCCTGAAGCTTTTGTCACAATCTAGTACACATTCAGTGCTTTAAAACAACAGAAATTAGGAACTTCCCTGGTGGTCCACTGGTTAAGACTTTGCTTTCTAATGCAGTGGGTACAGGTTCTATCTGTGGTCAGGGAGCTAAGGCCCCACATGCCAAGGGCTAAAAAACTGAAACCTAAAGCAGAAGCAATATTGTAAGAAATTCAATAAAGACTTTAAAAAATGGTCCACATTAAAAAAAAAAATCTTAAGGAAAGATAAAATAACAGAAACTATTCTCTCACAGTTCTGGAGGTCAGGAGACAGAACACAAGCGTTGACAGGGCCTCACTACCCTGGAGGGTCCAGGGGAGAATCCATTCTTGACTTTTCCAGCTTCTGCTGTCAGCTTTCCTTAGCTTGGGGCTGCATCACACCTATCCCTACCTTCATCTTCACATCACCTCTCCTCTGTCTTCTCAGCATCCCACCTCCTTCTGCTTTTCTTTTATAAGGACACCATCCCTGGATTCAGGACCCACGTGGACCATCCTGGATCATTTCCTCATCTCAAGATCTTTAGCTTAATTACATCTACAAAGTACCCTTTTGAAAAAGATAATATTTGACTTTTTAACCTATAAGATGACATTCACAAGTTCCAGTGATTAGGACACGGACATATCTTTTTTGAGTTACTTAGGTAACTTATTACAGAAAAGTTCTTGAAGCCTGGGGGCTGAAATATTCACACCAATTCCTTACACAGTTCTTGCTGACCAAGTCCTGCTGGGCTAATTTGATTGTAACTACCTTGGCTTCCTACATGCAATCGTGTACCTACCTGTCTGAGCTCATCTTAGAATTTGGAGTACCAGGGAGGGAAAGCCAGTGAGGGATTTAATTGCCCCAGATCAGGCCAGAGGGCAAAATTTTGACATCACAAAATAGGCATTCCTCTCCAAATGACTATGTCCCCTTCTCATTATGCCAGTACAAGATCACTAAAGTTTGACTCCCAAAGCACTCCTTAGCAGGCTGACTCTGAGATGAGAATTACTCCACTTAGCAAAGAGGATTAATGTTTCCTAACAAAAGGTAATTTATTCAATTGTATGCAAAAGACGTGGTAGGAATGGCATGTATAAAGCATGCTTATTTTTGTCTATTGTATCATACATTTAATTCCTATAAAAATACCAGTGGCTCTATTGAGTACCTTTTGGAAAACCTGACCACTTCCAGAATGAATTGGATTGTGTTAATTAAATACACTTGACTTTGATGAAACCGAAACCTGATAGGCTTTCAAGGAAATGAGGCTTAGCAAGCTTTAGTGAATTTTAATAGATAGTGGATAGGATTAAATACAAGATCAGGCAGCTCTGGTTTTTATCATTGGAATTGTGAGAAGACACTAGTCACCCCTGCCCATCTGGAGTTTACCTTTTAAGGGCTCATATGGCTAGGCAGAGAGTATGTCTATGGCACCTTAAAAGTTCTGTCCATTATCCTAGACAAGAAAGGTTGGCTCTACCATATTTAGAATGATAACTACTATTAAAGATCAAAGACTCAGATTTTTAATTGTCTTAGTGCAAAAGTAACAAAGTGAGATGAAACTGAACAGGAAAAACTAGAAAGTCTTTAATTTAAAAGTGTATTGCACAACTGTGGGACTGGGAATAACTGGCTTTGCAGTAATTTATGTGAACACTGGAATTTCAAAAAGATCATAATCTCAGTTTAGCCAAGAATAATGCAATTGCCTAAAATATTGACCTGGTCTTATTTTATATTAATATAAGAACTTGTACCCAGAGTTGTGGTTCAGTCACTGATAAGACCAAGTTGGGGGCACCTTACTTATCAGGTCTATATATTTCAGGATGATCGTAGGCAACGAGAAAATATCCAAAGTAGAGTAACCAGCATAGGGAGGGACAGGAAACCATGGTATATTAGGTATTCAGTTCAGTTCAGTCACTCAGTCATGTCCGACTCCTTGTGACCCCCTGAATCTCAGCATGCCAGGCCTCCCTGTCCATCACCAACTCCTGGAGTTCACCCAAATTCATGTGCATTGAGTTGGTGATGTCCAGCCATCTCATCCTCTATTGTCCCCTTCTCCTCCTGCCCCCAACCCCTCCAGCATCAGGGTCTTTTCCAATGAGTCAACTCTTTGCATGAGGTGGCCAAAGTATTGGAGTTTCAGCCTCAGCATCAGTCCTTCCAATGAAAACCCAGGACTGGTCTCCTTTAGGATGGACTGGTTGGATCTCCTTGCAGTCCAAGGGGGACTCTCAAGAGTCTTCTCCAACACCACAGTTCAAAAGCATTAGTATTCTTGCCTTGAGAACCCCATGAACAGTATGAAAAGGCAAAATGATAGGATGCTGAAAGAGAAACTCCCCAGGTCTGTAGGTGCCCAATATGCTACAGGAGATCAGTGGAGAAATAACTCCAGAAAGAATGAAGGGATGGAGCCAAAGCAAAAACAATACCCAGTTGTGACTGGGTGATAGAAGCAAGGTCCGATGCTGTAAAGAGCAATCTTGCATAGGAACCTGGAATGTTAGGTCCATGAATCAAGGCAAATTGGAAGTGGTCAAACAGGAGATGGCAAGAGTGAACNAACACATATATATGGAATTTAGAAAGATGGTAATGAGGACCCTGTATGCAAGACAGCAAAAGAGATGCAGATGTGTAGAGCGGACTTATGGACTCTGAGGGAGAAGGAGAGGGAGAGGGAGAGGGAGGGATGATTTGGGAGAATAGCATTGAAATTTGTATACTATCATGTAAGAAATGAATTGCCAGCCTTTGTTCAATGCAGGATGCAGGACGCTTGGGGCTGGTGTATGGGGATGATCTGGAGGGATGATGTGGGGTGGGAGGTGGGAGGGGGGTTCATGTTTGGGAGTTCGTGTAAAAAAATAAACAAATACAAAAAAAAAAGACTAGCTGAAAGAACTAGAGTATTTTTATTGAAAAAAATTATATAATTTAGGAAAAACATAATACTAATTTTCAAATATCTAAAGAAATTGTCATGGGGAACAAAGATTAAGTATATTCTCTCCTCTAGGTGATCATAGAGTGCCAAGCTGGGCTCCTTGTTTTATACAGCAATTTCTCACCAGTATATATTTTGTACATGGTGATATATACGTGTCAATGCTACTGTCTCCACTGAGGGAAGGGGAGGGAGGCTCAAGAAGAAGGTGATATGTGTGTAATTATGGCTGAATCACTTTCTTGTATGATATAAGCCAACACAACATTGTAAAGTAATTTTCCTCAAATTAAAGAATAAAAAAAAAAGAAAAAAAAGTCATTTATTTTTAATTGAAGGATAATTACTTTACAGTATTGTGTTGTTTTCTGCCAAACATGAACATGAATCAGCCATCGGTATACATATGTTCCTTCCTTCTTGAAACTCCCTCCCACCTCCTTCCCCATCCCACCCCTGTAAGTTGTTACAGAGCCCTGGTTTGAGTTCCCTGAGTCATTCAGAGAATTCCCATTGACTGTCTGTTTTACTTATGATAATGTATATTTGTTCATGGTGATGCTTCCTAAGGCCCACTTGACTTCGCATTCCAGGATGTCTGGCTCTAGATGAGTGATCACACCATTGTGGTTATCTGGGTCATGAAGATCTTTTTTGTATAGTTCTTCTGTGTATTCTTGCCACCTCTTTTTGATATCTTCTGCTTCTTTTAGGTCCATACCATTTCTGTCCTTTATTGTGCCCATCTTTGCATGAAAAGATCCCTTGGTATCTCTAGTTTTCTTGAATAGATTTCTGCTCTTTCCCATTTTATTCTTCTCCTCTATTTCTTTGCATTGATCATTGAGGGAGGCTTTCTTATCTCCTTGCTATTCTTTGGAACTCTGCATTCAAATGAGTGTATCTTTCCTTTTCTCCTTTGCCTTTTGCTTTTCTTCTTTTCTCAGCTATTTGTAAGGCCTCCTCAGACAACCATTTTGCCTTTTTGCGTTTCTTTTTTGCGGGGGATGATCTTGATCCCTGCCTCCTATACAATATCACGAACCTCTGTCCATAGTTCTTCAGGCATTCTATCAGATCTAATCCCTTGAATCTGTTTGTCACTCCCACTGTGTAATTGTAAGGAATTTGATTTAGGTCACACCTGAGTGGTCTAGTGGTTTTCCCTACTTTCTTCAATTTTAGTCTGAATTTGGCAATAAGGAGTTCACAATCTGAGCCACAGTCAGCTCCTGGTCTTTGTTTTGCTGACTGTATAGAGCTTCTCCATCTTTGGCTTCAGAGAATATAATCTTTGGTATTGACTATCTGGTGATGTCTATGTGTAGAGTTGTCTCTTGTGTTGTTGAAAAAGGGTGTTTGCTATGACCAGTGCGTTCTCTTGGCAAAACTCGATTAGCCAAGATGGTGATGGAATTCCAGTTAAGCTATTTCAAATCCTAAAAGATGATAGTGTTAAAGTGCTGTACTCAATATGCCAGCAAATTTGGAAAACTCAGCAGTGGCCACAGGACTGGAAAAGGTCAGTCTTCATTTCAGTCATAAAGAAAGGCAATGCCAAAGAATTTTCAAACTACCACACAATTGAACTTATCTCACATGCTAGGAAAATAATGCTGAAAATTTTCCAAGCGAGGCTTCAACAATAAGTGAACTGAGAACTTTGAGATATTTAAGCTGGCTTTAGAAAAGACAAAGGAACAGAGATCAAATTGCCAACATCTGCTGGATCATGGAAAAAGCAAGAGTGTTCCAGAAAAAGATCTACTTCTGCTTTATTGACTATGCCAAAGCCTTAAACTGTGTGGATCACAACAAACTGTGGAAAATTCTGAGAGAGATGGGAATACCAGATCACCTGACCTGCCCCTTAAGAAATCTGTATGCAGGTCAGGAAGCAACAGTTAGAACTGGACGTGGGACAACAGACTGGTTCCAAATAGGGAAAGGAGTACGTCAAGGCTATGTATTGTCACCCTGCTTATTTAACTTATATGCAAAGTACATCATGAGAAACACAGGCTGGATAAAGCACAAGCTGGAATCTAGATCGCTGGGAGAAATGTCAATGACCTCAAATATGCAGATGACACCACCCTTATGGCAGAAAGAGAAGAACTAAAGATCATCTTGATGAAAGTGAAAGAGGAGAGTGAAAAAATTGGCATAAAACTCAACATTTAGAAAACTGAGATCATGGTATCTGGTTCCATCACTTCATGGCAAATAGATGGGGAAACAGTGACAGACTTTATCTGTTTGGGCGCCAAAATCAGTGCAGATGGTGATTGCAGCCATGAAATTAAAAGATGCTTGCTCCTTGGAAGAAAAGTTATGACCTACCTAGACAGTGTATTAAAAAGCCGAGACATTACTTTGCCAAAAAAGGTCTGTCTAGTCAAGGCTATGGTTTTTCCAGTAGTCATGTATGGATATGAGAGTTGGACCACAAAGGAAGCTGAGTGCAGAAGAATTGATGCTTTTGAACTGTGGTGTTGGAGAGACCTTTGAGAGTCCCTTGGATTGCAAGGAGATCCAACCAGTCCATCCTAAAGGAAATCAGTCCTGAATATTCATTGGAAGGACTGATGCTGAAGCTGAAACTCCAATCCTTTGGCCACTTGATGCTAAGAACTGACTCATTTGAACAGACCCTGATTCTGGGAAAGATTGAAGGAAGAAGGAGAAGGGTTCGATGACAGAGGATAAGATGGTTGGATGGTATCTCTGACTCAATGGACATGAGTTTGAGTAAACTCCGAGAGTTGTGATGGACAGGGAGGCCTGGCATGCTGCAGTCCATGGGGCCACAAAGAGTCAGACACAACTGAGTGACTGAACTGAACTGAATGCATGTTTCCATGTTACTCTCTGCATACATCCCTCCCTCTCCTTCCTCCTCCCAACGCCGTGTACATACGTTTGTTCTCTGTGTCTGTGTCTCCACTGCTGTCCTGTATGGAGGACATCTTGATGGATTCCAAGTTTTGGTAATAATGAATAAAGCTGCTATAAACATCTATGTGCAGGTTTTTGTGTAGACATAAGTTTGGTATTTGGGTAAATATGAAGGAGTAGCATTTGCTGGTTCATATAGTGAGAGTATGTTTGGTTTAGTAAGAAACTGCCAAGCTGTCTTCCAAAGGGCCTGTGCCATTTTGTATTCCCACCAGCAGTGAATGAGAGAGTTCTGGTTGCCCTGCATCCTTGCTCACATGTGGTGTTTAGTGCTTTGGAATTTGGCCATTCCTTGGCTTCTGTTTGAATGCTCAGACAATGGTAAGTCACTGTGTCAGAAATTCGGAGCATGTGTAATAGCCAGGCAAGGAAGGCCTTACGGTGGTAGGCTGGAATAAAGAATGTTTGTGGCACCTCCGCTGGGCAGTGCACCCTCCTACCACGCTGACTATCTGTCTCCTCTGTCTTTCTGGCCTCTCTCATAGTTAAGTTGCGGCCTGTGACTGAGCCCTGGCTAGTGGGAGTAAGAGGAGAGGTGAAGGCTAACTCTAGGTGTGAGTAGTTTAAGAGTCTGTGTACCACTGCCTCTTTCTGTTCATGTTCAGAGAACTTGGAGCCTCTGTGACCCAGATGAAGCAGCTACAAGCACCAGAGCTCTGTGGGCTTGGACCCCAGAATACCTGTGTGGAACCGAACTCCCTACCCACCTGCACTGGGACATGTATTTTGAGCAAGGATAAACTCTTGTCACGTTAAGCCAGTGAGATTCCAGGTTACTTTGTTACCTCTCCATAGTCTCGCCTAACCTAACTAGTACACCTCTGTTTGCTGATCTTTAAGGTTGCTCCATCCAGTCAGAATTCCCGTCCATGTCTGTGCTAAACTGTACTTTCCAACCTCTTTAGCTTTCTTTGGCCCCTGACCCATCTCAATAAGACTTTGGAGATCTACACCATGTCAGTAAAGCTTCCCAAGCGCCCACTTCATTCTTTGTCTTTAAATTCTGTGGGAATCTCTGTGTTCACTCTTCCAGCCAGTCCTTCCATGGGGTCTCCACTGATCTCTAAGTCTCACCAACACAAGGGCTCCAGGCATGAGCTCCTTCAGTGACAATGCCCCTCACTTAATTACTGAATGAGGCAGTCCATTCTACTTTTAGAAGGCTCTAACTGACATCAAGTTTTTCCTTAAGTGAGCTTGCTGTGCCTGATGCAAATTATCTTGCATTTGTTCAACTACCATTATCTGAAATTGTGAAAATATCTCCTCCTTCTTTGTGGCAGTTTTCTAGGCAACTGAAGATGGCAAGCTATCATGTTCCTCCTAATTTCTTCTCTTATCTAGAGTGTCTCATTTCATCCAGGTGAATATAAACATCTTTTACAAAAGTGAAACTTTCCTGATTATAAGGAAAAGGAATAATAAAAGGATATATATGTAGTTAAGTACATAAATGTAGCTAATATTATACTTTTAACACAAGAGAGATGAGCTTATTTTAAAAAAAAAACCATAACACATGTGTAGGCTGTACGATTATACCTATAACCCATCTGCTTTTAATACATCTTTCAGTTTTTTTTGGTAAGATTTCACTTGGTGTTGAAACTTGGCAAAGCCTTAGTCTGACAGCATTTTTTAAACGATGGAATGTGAGAAAAGGAGAAAAGGATCTGTCGTATTTTTCAATTACAAAGGCACTAAAGCAAGGAAGAGTTTCTTTCTCTTCTTTTCCTTTTCATGAACTCAGCAAGTCAAAAAAGGGAAGGTTGAAAGTTTCAGCTTAAAAAACAAAACTTGCTCTAGGTATTTAAATGAGTGAAGTAAGCAAGGACCTCTCTGTGTCAAGGAGGCCATTGTAATTTAAAATACACTCAGGAGAGCCTATTTAGCCATGATATTTTCCCAGCGTTTCTTGTCTTTTAAAACTGGAAGGACTGTGTGTTTCTTTCAAAGTTCAGAGGGGCCCCTGGAGCCTGTTCTTGCCATCTTGTTCCACTTAGCTCAAATGCCTTTTCTTATTTCTGTCACTGTTGGGCTTTCCCTCCCCTCCCCTTCTCTTTTCTCCTTATCAGAACAGCCAGATTACTCCAAGGCAGCAGGTCCAACGAACACAGTTATGCATATAAACAGAGTGGATGAAGAGGTGGGGCATTGGGAGGGCAGCACCGAGCCAGGATGCTCGAGGGTCTGGTGGCTGGAGGAAAGGTCAGCTTGGGTCAGCCAGGTGATGACTTTCTTTTCTGTCTGCCTTCTTCCTTTTCTTATCTTCTTTCCTTGCATTCCTTCTACTTCATTTTCTTCTCTTCTCCTTTCAACAACTGTCTCCTTTCTCTACTTTCCTTAGTTCTGATTACTCTCCTTTCCTGTAACTTCTGCCCTCTTTGCCCAGTTTATCCCTTGCCAGGTGTGCAGGGAAGAGTTAACATAGCTGGCTCAAGGTGGCTGTCTTTAAATGGCTCGCTTTACAAGGTTGGCCCTTGATAGATACCTGGGAACTTTGCCTTTGAAGCATTCTCCAGGCATTAGGTTGTTTGGCCCATCTGGACTCCTAGACACCTGTTTCCTTCTGGGAATCTGGAAGTTCAGTAGTGGTGGAAGGTCATCATGCCTGAGTGACCAAAGTGAAAGTGAAAGTCGCTCAGTCCTGTCCAACTCTTTGTGACCTCATGGACTATACACTCCATGGAATTCTCCAGGCCAGAATACTGGAGTGGGTGGCCTTTCCCTTCTCCAGGGGATCTTCCCAACCCAGGGACTGAACCCAGGTCTCCCTCATTGCAGGCAGGTTCTTTACCACCTGAGCCACAAGGGAAGTGACCAAGGCCTGATATAAACTCTGGACTCAGAGTCTCAAGCAGGCCTCACTGGCAGAAAACTGCCCATCTGCTGCTGCATCTCGTTTTTAGAAGAACCATATTCCTACCTGGTGCTGGGAGAGAATGGAGGAAATCTGGACATAGATTCCTTCAGACTCCTCCTGCTGTGGTTTTTTTCCTTTGGTGATTACTCTAATACTCTGTAATCATGGGTCCAATGGCTTCTGAATTTTGTGAGCTCTTCTCGCACATCAAGAATGTATGGGCAGTCTTGGGACCCCTGAAACACATGCCCAGGCTAATGGTTTTCCTGGCCCATCTTTGCCTCCTTCAAAGTGGCATTCAAAGGTCAGATCATGACTTCCCTGGTGGTCCAGTGGTTGATACTCTGAACTGCCAGTGCAGGGGGCACAGGTTTGAAATCTGGGGAACTAAGATCCCACATGCTGCACAGTGTCGCCAAAAGACACAACAACAACAAGATATATATATAGATATATATATACATATTTTATGAATATATATGTATAAACTGGGAAGAAATATTTGTAACATATATAATTTTTAATAATTAAAAAAATGAAAGTCTGATAAAGAACTGCTGGGTTTTTTACCTTGTGAAAGCTATTACTATTTCTCATTGGGAAGAGACCTATTTTCAAAGAAGTGAGGGTGAATGGAGACTGTTACACACCAGGCACTGTGCCAAGTGCTTTATATTTGTTGTTGTTGTTGTTCAGTTGCTAAGTCGTGTCTGACTCTTTGTGACCCCATGGACTTTAGCCCTCCAGGCTCCTCGGTCCATGGGATTCTCCAGGCAAGCATACTGGAATAGGTTGCCATTCCCTTCTCCAAGGGATCTTCCCAACCCAAGGATCGAACCCACGTCTCCTGCATTGGCAGGCAGGTTGTTTACCACTGAGCTACCTGGGAAGCCCAAGTGGTGTATATACATTGTGTCATCTTAATCAACAACTCTGTGAGGTTTTTATTATCATTCCTACTGTGGATGTAGGAAGCTGACTCAGCAAAGATTACAAAGATGGAAGTTGGAGGAGGCAGGACATTAGTGGTTTAGTTCAATGAACAAGCAATGCGCTAGGCACAAGAGCAAAAATGATCAGTGATGCCAAGACCCAACTATAGAGTTGCTCACTATTTAAGGAGGAAACAAACAGATAAACCTAATTGTTAAGCTCTGATGAAAGCTTAGGACAAATATATGGTGGGGGGGTGGTGATATGAAATTAGAATTTAAATATTTTTGATGGCAGAATTTAGGCTTTTTCTTTTTAAAATTCATTATTGATATAACACCACCCCCATTCCTTTCAGGGGAAATGCATATGAGGAAAATGAAAAAGCCCTATTTTGTTCTTGAATACTTTTATTAGGTTTTGAAATGTAAAAGAAGTATATTTTCATGAAAAAAAAAGTCTGACAGTTTAAAAAAGTAACGTGTAAAGTTAAAATCTGCATCCATTTTTTTTGCTTTTTAAAAATATTGGAGTATAATTACTTTACAATGTTGTGTTAGTTTCTGCTGTACAACAGAATGAATCAGCTATATGTGTACATATATCCCCTCCCTCTTGAGTCTCCCTCCCACCCCACATCCCACCCCTCTAGGTCATCCCAGAGTACCAGGCTGAACTCCCTGTGCTATATAGCAGCTTTTTAGTGCGCTTTCTTTTTGTCCAAGAATCAGACACTTTTTTGATGCAGAAAGATGCATCTTTCCAATCAATAGAACCCCTGTGTGGGTTCCCACTGTTGTACATTCCAGATAATTAAAAAGGAATAAAGTTAATCATCAACTGGTATTCAGGGTGTGGTCAACTTAATGAGATTGTATGCTTTTCCTTGCTGTATTTTCACCCACCCCTTTCTAAATACACAAGCCAGAATTGTGTACTTATTTACCAAAAAGATTTTGGCCAAATCTAAAGAAAATTATCTCAACAACTTTCCTGTAGTATTCCCCAGAGAGACTGTCTTTTCCATTTTCCCATTGTCCCATTCATTCTCTAATACTGGGAAATATCAAATAAAAAGGTATGAGCCCAACAATGCTTAAATTTAATCCTTAAAATAATAAATCACTTTCCTTAAAACTTTTGTGGATAGAGTTAGGGCATCCTGACTGCTCATTGCCATGTTGGACTGAACTTGTGTTTCAGACTGAATTATATTTCTGACTATAAATTATGTTACTATGAATAATATTTTAGTTTATATTTCACTTCATTTTTAACCTGAAGAGGAGTTCTATTTCAATATATTTCTTTTTTATTAAAAAACCTACTGGTCAATTTTTTAAGTTAGCAGTCTCAAATATTTATGTTGATATTGGATTCTGAGGAAATTATTTTGAAATATTCCTGGATTCAGGTTTTTGTTTTTTTTTTTTTTTTAAGCTGAGATTGTTTCTTCTGTGCTGGATCTGACAAAAATCTTACTTTCCTAAGGATGTGATAGAAGAGTGAGACAAAAATAGACTCATGCTCAACTGCTACAGAAATAGGTAATAGTGGGTAGAAATGATAAATAGTAGTCAGGAGTAATACACAGTTGAGATTTATGTGGGCTTCCCTGATAGCTCAGTTGGCAAAGAATCCATCTGCAATGCAGGAGACCCCTGTTCTGTTCCTGGGTCAGGAAGATCCGCTGGAGAAAGGATAGGCTACCCACCAGTATTCTTGGGCTTCCCTGGTGGCTCAGCTGATAAAGAATCCACCTGCAATGTGGGAGACCTGGGTTCGATCCCTGGGTTGGGAAGATNGCAGGAGACCCCTGTTCTGTTCCTGGGTCAGGAAGATCCGCTGGAGAAAGGATAGGCTACCCACCAGTATTCTTGGGCTTCCCTGGTGGCTCAGCTGATAAAGAATCCACCTGCAATGTGGGAGACCTGGGTTCGATCCCTGGGTTGGGAAGATCCCCTGGAGAAGGGAAAGATTTATGTTAGATCTGCAAGGAAACTTAGAGCTCACCCAGCCTCCCCTCACTATGGACTCTCCATATTGCTGGGGCTTCCCAGGTGGTGCTAGTGGTAAAGAACCCATCTGCCAATACAAGAGACATAAGAGACAATGATTTGATCCTTGGGTTGGGAAGAGCCCCTGGAGGAAGGCATGGCAACCCACTCCAGGGCTCGTGCCTGGAGAGTCCCATGAACTGAGTAAAAAACTAGAAATGAATATTAATTCACAGTGAGAGGAGTCTGTGATTTGGCTTTTGTTTTTAACCTAGAGGCTATTTTTTGTTTACCCCTGGATATGAGTATTTCTGTGTATGTTTGGGGAGTTTTCAGTAGTACATGCTGAGTAATTAATGAATAAAAAAGCTACTATGTTAGATCTGGGCTTCCCTGGTAGCTCAGATGGTAAAGAATCTGCTTGCAATGTGGGAGACCTGGGTTCAAACCCTGGGTTGGGACGATGCCCTGGAGGAGGGCATGGCAACCCACTCCAGTGTTCTTGCCTGGAGAATCCCCATGGACAGAGGAGCCTGGCGGGCTACAGTCCATGGGGTCGAAAAGAGTCAGACACAACTAAGCGACAAAACACAGTGTTAGATCTGATTCAAGAAAATGGCTCAGTCTCACCAAGCTTATTCCAGTAAATTTAAATCAAGTCAGTTCAGTTCAAAGTAACTCATTAAGAATCTAGCACAAATTTCTTGCCCTATATTCTAAGGCATATTCTTTATTCCATGAGAAATAGGATCCTTAACATGAAAAATTAGAAATCAATGTCAGAATTCAAATATGAGACAGAGCAAAAGGTGCTGGAAGACATTCATATGTTTTTATGGGCTAAAGAAAGCACTTTTCTTATTTGTAAAATAAAGATTTTGGGTTAAATGGACCCAGTGGTTTTCTTTTTAATTTTTTGTAAGTTTCATAGAATTGTGAAACCATCATCTCAATCTTGTTTTAAAATTTTCCTGTTATCCTCAAAATTTGTCTTGAGCCCATTTCTAGTTAATTCCTAACCCTTTGCCCCAACCTTCACCCCTACCTTTATCAGGCCCAGGCAAATGCTGATTTGCTTTCTGTAGCTATAGATGTGCCCTTCTGAGATTTCTAATACATGGAATCATATGATATACAATCTCTTGTGTCTGGTTTCTCTTATTTAGCACAATTGTTTTTTGATGTTCATTCATGTTGTAGCATGTATCAGTAGTTTGTTTCTTTTTATTGCTGAGCAACATTCCATCGTATGGATGGAGTGCCTTGAGTTTATGGAATCACCAGTCGATGGTCATTTACGGTATTTTCACCTTTTGACTATTATGAATAATGCTGTTATGAACATTCACAGGCAAGTCTTTGTGTAGATATATGTTTTCATTTCTTTTGGGTAGACTCCAGCAAGTAGAAGTGCTGGTTTATATGGGAAGTTTCACTTTTTAAAAAGACTGCCAATTATTTTACAAAGTGGCTATACCATTTTACATTGCCATCAACAGTATATAAGGGTTCTCTTGTGCATGTGACTGGTGATAGAAGCAAGATCCGATGCTGTAAAGAGCAATATTGCATAGGAACCTGGNAATGAAGGCTTCTCTTAGGAGGATACCTAGTGCTGAACCCGGAGAGAGATTTGGTCATCCTCTGAGTGTTACAGATTTTACAAATATCCTTTTTTAAAAATCCATTTCTACTATCTCTCTCCTCGAACATGGAAGTACTTTTCTCATCAAGTTTGTGATGAAGAGCATGAACCCTGGAGTTGGGGAAACTGTAGTTTTGAATGCAGCTGTGCTTCAAATCTGTGACTTTTGGCAAGTAAAATTCTCCTGCAATAATAGCTGCTTAACTATAGTTGTGTGAGGGAGGTGGGAGGGGGCTTCAGGATGGGGAACACCCATGGGGTACAGCCATGGCTGATTCATGTCATTGTATGGCAAAAACCACTACAATATTGTAATTAGCCTCCAATTAAATAAATAAATATAGTTGTGTGATGATTAAAGAAAGTAGGAAATATGAAAGTGAATAGCACATGGTTTTGAAGTTCGAAGAAAACCAATAATTGTTATCATTTCTTCCCTTCTGTTGCCTGCAGGCACATAGGTCAAGATGAACCCACTCAGCAGAAATCTTACCTTCAAAAGTTTACCTCCAGGATGGCTTCTCCTCTTGTAAATTTAGAGGCAGTTATACTCACCTCTTTTCTAGAAACAGCTTGTGAAAGAGAGCTAGGAAGCCAATTGGTGGAGCTGATCCACCTCTTAAGACTTCCCTTTCCACTTCCCAGAGCCACCAAGGAGGATGTTCTAGGGCAAAGGCTTATTTGAAGTAGAAGTAGAAAGTCTGTTTAAGGTTTGTGGTCCTTCTTCTTACTAACAGACCACCAGTTTTTGTATGAAATAGCCTATAAAAATCTACCCGCGTCACACAAGGATTTTCTCCTATGTGACCAGGGTGTGCACTTGGGTGTCCATGTGAGTGAGGACAAGTAGAAGCAGATCTGACTGGAATTCCAGAAGAATCTGCTCCCAGTGTGAGAGGTAGGTACTTTGAGAGGCACATTAATTCAGTGGATGTTATACTTGAGGTCTAAGACCATCTCTCCAAAGTGTCAGACTTTGGATCCCTAACTCTTCCATTTAGGAAGCCTTCCAGGATTTGTATGCTCAAGGAAAGGGGAGGAGGGGCAATCTGGCTACCAATGCAGTCCNATGTGAGTGAGGACAAGTAGAAGCAGATCTGACTGGAATTCCAGAAGAATCTGCTCCCAGTGTGAGAGGTAGGTACTTTGAGAGGCACATTAATTCAGTGGATGTTATACTTGAGGTCTAAGACCATCTCTCCAAAGTGTCAGACTTTGGATCCCTAACTCTTCCATTTAGGAAGCCTTCCAGGATTTGTATGCTCAAGGAAAGGGGAGGAGGGGCAATCTGGCTACCAATGCAGTCCACAAAAGGCTTAGGAAAGGAGCATGCCCCTCAGCTAGAAATGCATCTGAGCCGAACAGGGATCGCCATGGCAGCGATCAACTTAGAAATTCATTAGGATACCTCAAGATCTATCAGTAGGCCCCAATTATATAAGTTATATTTAAAATCTTATGTTTATATGAATAGACACCTTGTTTAACACTTTATTAGGCTTGATACTAAAAAATCAAAGAATCTATTTAAAAGTAGTAAAATGTTTCAGAAAGGCACATAAGGAAAATGGTAACAGTGTTTGCTTCTAGAAGGAGCACCTTGAAGTCATGAGTGGAAAACTTTTATCATTAAGTCTTTTGTTGAGCTTGAGTTTTAATAATGTGTGTGTGTGTGTGTGTATAATCTCCACATATTTATTTTTCAAAGGCTAGAACTCGCATTCCTTCTCCTTTCTGCTAAATCTGTTAAACTCTTCCTTGTTACTCCAGCCCAAAAGATACCACTCACCTATGAATTTTCTCTCATGGTTAGAAAGATTTACATACCATGACTTTGCTTTGATTAATGTCTTGATCTATTAGTTTAGTCTTGAGTAGTTTTTTAACTTCTCATGTGTGTGTTTTGTCTCGCCATTTAGATTGTAAATTCCTGAAGAACAAGGACAGTAAGCATCTTGTTCTCAGTTTCCACCATCTGAGATAAAATACCACATAGTTGAAGAAATATGAAGTAACGGCATTTGTATAGCAGAAAAAGGTTGTATGTGTGTCAGAGATATGCATGCATTCTACACAGCTTTGCCCCTTCCAGTTTGTATTTGCCCTCAATAAAACCTTTGAGTATCTTGTGAACATCCAATCTCTATATTTGCTCATCCTCATGGAACGAAGTTGTGGTATTACATCTCAAAGATTCAGTTATTTGTGACTGAAAGGATACTGATTAATGAGATGACCTAAGTAAAAGTTGTAAAGAACAAATGTGTGGGGTTATTTTTGCTGTAAATGAAGAAACCCAATACCAACTGAATTTTTATCTCAACACAATGAAATTTCACGTTTTAAATAAAGTTATGTTGAAGATGTGTATACCTGCCTCTACAAACATTCACATGCTAATTTTTACTAAAAATAAAAAATGTGTAATATCTGATAGGAAATGCTGGAGAATAAAGCATATACAAGAAAAAAGAATTTCAGCAAGTATTTATCAGATATCTCTTATATGCTTATCATAAAAGCATCGGTTCTTCATGGTAGAGAATTCTCATTCCATGGCAAAAATCACTCAAGAAAATAAAACATACAAGTGGTTTTTTAACTTAAAGAAAATGAGATTGGAAGAGAAATGGCTGTGGTTGAAAGAGATACATTTGGAGAAAGGTTATATTTATCATCATTATCCAGGCATCTGATAATATTTCTATCTGTACATTTGAAAGCATAAAAAAAAAATCACTGGATAATTTATCATGAGATAGCTAATCCAATGATTGTTCAAATATTACTTGGAAAATTACAATTCCAGTGAAATGAGCATTCCCATAAAGGACTTTAAATATTATCTGAGATCTCTGTATTTGACATAAACTAAACAGGGGCCACTGTCTAAATCCTAGAAGGACAATGGACAAATTATTTAAAGTTCTATTGTGAGAGGGATAATTTGGTAGTCAGATATCAACAATAGGGCCTTATGCCTTGATTATAATTGTCTGTGTGTGACAATATTGACTGAGCCAGGCTGCTGCTAGGCAGGATAAGTGTATGAAGGTATAATACACTTAGGAAATTTCAAGCTTATTAGCATAATTGTTCTGATGAAGACTGAAGAGCTTACTTAACATAACTGACTGGAGTAGACAATAGATGCATAATCAGTGTCCTAATGATTGAATTAATGAGCCCCCATTGTTTGTCCTTACTGTAAGCAGTCCTCGGCTATGAAAAAGACATTTTGCTAAAAGAGTCTGACAATTGTGTTAGCTGATGAGCGGCCAGAATGTAATTAATGATGGAAAAGAGCTGATTACTATTGGGTCCTAAGGACTTCAACGGTGGATTTCAAGGGGTGAATTACATAGCTACGGAGAAGTTTCCTATCAGCTCCCCCTTGCCTTCATACAATAATGGAACCTGATCAAAGCTCTTATTTGCAGCTAAGGAAACTGAAGCCCGGGCTTTTCCAAAGTCCTGTGACCCCTTCAGGGGCTATACATACAGTGCCTCTGCTTCTCGGGCACTGCCTGCCAACTTTGACCTGCCCCCGGTCTATGCCCTCCCCTATGCCTTTGCTACCCTCTTCAGTCTCGCTTTTACCTTCTGTGCACATGTCCTAACCAAACTTCACAGTGAAAATGGGGCAAGTTTCTCCACACCTGAACTCCAACACAAGGCAAGTATGTCTGTCTCCAAATCTATTCTCCAGATAATTCCTATGGAAAACCTGCTCTTCCGTCTGTGGAAAAAGCTTCTAGCTATTCTCTGTTCTAGATTAGAATCAACCCTTCTACACACACATACACACACACACACACCAGTGACACTCTCATATCACCTTTAAACTTTTTTCTTCAGAACTCTTACCATTATCTGGAATTATATCTATTTATTTCTTTACTGATTTATCATTTGTCACTTCTCCCTGCTGAATGTAAGCTCTGTACGAGCAGGAAACTTTGCTTTATTCACCAGAGTATCCCCTACTCAAGCATGCCTACTTTGTTCACCATATTGTCCCTAATTCAAGCATACCTGGAGGTACTCAAAACATATTTTTAAATGGATGGATAATGTTCCCTCAAACTCAAAGCATGTGAACAGTGAACTCATTATCTTCTGTTTCCCTCTCTGGGTGTGTTCTATCCCAGTTCCCTAGAAAGCAGAGCCTGGATCAAGGATGCTTTCTTGAGGAGATATTATCCCAGGTCAGGGACAGGGAAAAGGCAAGAAAGACTGGAGAGCAACGTATAGCGATGCACGACTGTGCTGAACACTGCTTCATGGCAAGCCTTGACAAGCGCAACCACTTGGCCACACAGACAGCATGAAGCACTCATGCCTTAGAACATCTGAGGAAGGAAGGAATTTTATCTTATGTCTCTAGTCGCCCACTGGTCACAGCTTGCCCCATGGGGCTAACTTTCCCATACTTCCCAGGTGTGTGATCTATATCCTTTGATAGCCACTCAGAAAGCAGGTCCCTGCCCTGGAGGCCAGAAGTGGTAGGAAAAAGCTTGGTATGTGGCTGGTCTGCCTTAAGCTGTCAAATCATGAGGGACTTAACTAAGTCACTCAGGGTAGCAGCTAAGACAGAGCAAGAGGCCCAGAAAATCTGAGAAGACACACGAATGGGGCCTGCTGTAGAGCAGTTGTTACCACATCAGGCATAAGAGCAGGTCGGCTTCCTTCACTGCATTATAGCAGCGGCCACCCACAATAAGAGAAAAATATTTGTTGAAGGAATGCGTGTGTAAATGGCATCACCATCTCTGACTAATGTAAGCCAGAACCTTGGAATCGTCTGTGATCTTTCTTCTTCTTGCCTATATATCTAATTGACACAAATTCCTCTATCTCCTTAATACATCTCCGATCCAATACCTCTTGTCCAAGGCCACTGCCTTGATTCAGACCTTCAGCATCTTTCACTGAAATTCTTGCTATAGCTCCTTAACCTGTCTTCACATCTTCAGTCTTCCTCTCCAATCCAGTCTCCTTCCTGCTGCCAGAAATTTTTTTATAGCGTATTTTCTGAATGCAAATCTGATAATGTTACTATCCTGATTAAATTGATAGTTTTTTTTTTGTTTTTTTTTTTAGAAGATAGAATCAAGTCTCTTTAGCATAACCCAAAAGATCCTTCATGATTTGTCCGAGGCTACTCTCTTTAGCTTTACACCTCAGCCCTCCCCACCCTGCCCTTGTACCCCAGCCAGGCGGAATTCCTGGTGTTTTTCCCCACACACCATACTCTTCCATGCCTCGGTGCCTACGTTGTGCTCTTTGTTCTGCCTGCAATGCCTTTGTGCTTGATGAACCTCTTGTTGTTTAGTTGCTAGTCACTAAGTTGTGTCTGACTCTTTGCAACCCCATGGACTGTAGCCCACCAGGCTCCTTTCTCCATGGGATTTCCCAGGCAAGAGTACTGGAGTGGGTTGTTATTTCCTTCTACAGGGTGTCTACCCAACCCAGGGATCGAACCCACGTCTCCTGCACTGGCAGGTGGATTCCTGACCGCTGCGTCGACTGGGAGCCCTGATGAACCTCTACTCGTGCATCAAAACACTGTTTCCATGTGAGCCCAGTTCATCCGTGGATGACCCCTCCACCCACCCACTCATCCACCCAGGGTTCACTGTAAACAGGTTTCTTAGTTGCAAGCCGCAGAAGAAGCTGGTATTTGCTGAGTTAAGAGAAAGGGAGCTCATGAAAGGATACTGGGTGACTGACAATTGCTGGGAAGTCTCCAGAAACGGTCTCCGACAGTAAGCAAGAACAAGAAGTCTGGGCAGGAGCTAGGATCACAACCAGTATCGTGGTACAGCGCTTCAAAGGAGGTGGCCACCACCATTCAAAATAGGCTACTGCAGCTTATGCTTGCAGTTCAATAGCACTGGACACAGGCGCCATCCATCACTGGCACTGCCAGCACTCTTGGTCCTGGAAGGCAAGTGTCACTGCAGTGCCTGCTATTGCCGCCAGAACGGATTCTCCACCAAACCTACTTTGTATTACTTGGGCTCTCTCTTTGAAGTCTGTGGCAGACCCATTAGGCTTACTAAGCTTAACGCATATTCTTTGCTCTAATTGCAGGCAGCTCTGCGAATGTAAAGAGCTGACATTTTTTGACATCTGTTGTAAATGGGATCTGCTTCTCTCCAGTAATCTTTAGGTTACCCCCCAAAAAAAGAATGGGGATCAGATTTTGGGAACCCCCAAATGACAAATGTTCTCAAATTCTGTCAAAATATAATTTGACATCTGCCTGTATTAGGTTCTCATTGAACCCAGGTCTCCCACATTGGAGGCAGATGCTTTAACTTCTGAGCCACCAGGGAAGCCACTACCTTGGAGGGATACTGGGATACAAAACTGACTGAGGTGACTACACCCACTGGACTGTATGGTCAAAACGAAAATATCAAGTGTTAGCAAGGATGTAAAGAAATCAATGGGAGGAATGTAAAATGGTGGGCTTTGGAAAACTCTGGCAGTTCCTCAAAAGATCGTACTGAGTAACCATGTGCTTAGTTTCTCAGTCGTGTCCGACTCTTTGAGATCCACGGACTGTAGCCCACCAGGCTCCTCTGTCCATGGGGATTCTCCAGGGAAGAACACTTTAGTGGCTTGCCATGCCCTCTTCCAAGAATCTTCCCATCCCAGGGACGGGACTCAGGTCTCCTGCGTTGCAGGTGGGCTCTTTACCATCTGAGCCACCCAACAATTCTACTCTTAGGTGTATATCCAAGAGAAATGGCAACATATGCTCACTTAAACACACACACACAAACTTGTTCATAGCAGCATATTTCAGTTCATAGTTCAGTCACTCAGTCGTGTCCGACTCCTTGCAACCCCATGAATCGCAGCATGCCAGGCCTCCCTGTTCATCACCATCTCCCGGAGTTCACTCAGAATCACGTCCATTGAGTCCGTGATGCCATCCATCCGTCTCATCCTCGGTCGTCCCCTTCTCCTCCTGCCCCCAGTCCCTTCCAGCATCAGAGTCTTTTCCAGTGAGTCAACTCTTTGCATGAGGTGGCCAAAGTACTGGAGTTATAGCTTTAGCATCATTCCTTCCAAAGAAATCCCAGGGCTGATCTCCTTTAGGATGGACTGGTTGGATCTCCTTGCAGTCCAAGGGACTCTCAAGAGTCTTCTCCAATACCACAGTTCAAAAGCATCCATTCTTCGGCGCTCAGCTGTCTTCGCAGCATATTTATAAGTGCCAGAAAGTGGAAACAAACACCCATCAACTGATGAGTGGACAAAGTGTGGAATATCCATACAATGTAATATTATTTGGCGGTGAAAAGGAATGAAGTCTGAAGCATGCTACCACATGGATGAACCTTGAAAACACTGTGCTAAGAGAAAGAAGCTAGTCACAGAGGACCACATACTGTATGATTCCATTTATATGAAACATCCAGCATAGGCAATTCTATAAGGATAGAAAATAGATTTGTGGTTGGCTAGGTCCAAGAGCAAAGAGGGATGAGACAGGAAGTAACTGCTAGAGTTACATTTTTATCCCCAGCTAGAGTTTCTTGCTGTGGTGTTGATTGTACAAATCTGTGAATATACTAAAAATTATGGAATTGTATACTCTTAACTTGGAGAAGGCAATGGCACCCCACTCCAGTACTTTTGCCTGGAAAATCCCATGGATGGAGGAGTCTGGTGGGCTGCAGTCCATGGGGTCGCTAAGAGTCAGACATGACTGAGCAACTTCACTTTCACTTTTCACTTTCATGCATTGGAGAAGGAAATGGCAACCCACTCCAGCGTTCTTGCCTGGAGAATCCCAGGGACGGAGGAGCCTGGTGGGCTGCCGTCTATGGGGTCGCACAGAGTCGGACACGACTGAAGCGACTTAGAGGCAGCAGCAGCATACTCTTAACTGGGCTTCCCAGGTGGCACTAGTGGTAAAGAACCCACCTGCCAGTGCAGGAGCTGTAAGAGCCGTGGGTTTGATCCCTGCAGGAGGGCATGGCAGCCCTCTCCAGCATTCTTGCCTGGAGAATCCCAAGGGCAGAGGAGCCTGGCAGGCTACAGTAAATCGGGTCGCAGAGTCAAACACAACTGAAAGGACTTAGCACGCATGCATACTTTAAGTTGGCACACATGTGGTCTGTGGCTATTTTTTTTTTAATGAATAAGATAGAAAGCTCTCTCCTCAAGGAGCTGACATGCTTGTGGGACAACAAAAAAGCAGGTAACATACAACTTAAGCTAAATGGTCAGCCTCTTCCTCATTCCTACCTCTTCTTTCTTTATTCCTCAAAAGGGAATAGATCCCTCCCCCTCCCCGTCACAACACTTATTATACTTTTTAAAATTATCTTTCTCTGAAAGATAAGACCCTTGAGGTAGGGTGTGTGCCTTTGAACTATGAGTCAAGAGAACCAGACGCAGTGCCTGGCATGTAGTAGGCTTACAATAATTGTCTGTTCCCTGGCAAATAAATGACAGAGCCAGGACTAGAAGGTGGGTGTCCTGAGTCCCAGGTCAGCACTCCTTCCAGTCACGACAGTGTCTGAAATGAAGACTCCCCAAACAGGACAACTAGCCGAGAGAGGTCTACGCAGAAGCAATGGTGTCAGTCTCCAGGCACATGTCTACATTTTACGCTCGAAACTTAATTGTGCTGTTTCCTCCCTCATTCCGCATGTTCTTTGAATAATCTTTCTACTCACCTCATTTACAGCTTTCTCCCTAGAGTTCATCACACTATAGCAGCTTGGCTGGCATCTTTAGCATCTTGTAATCCTGCATACTCAACAGTGAGTGGGGCTCCCTGGACTATGCACGCAGGAGTTCAAAAGCCCAGATTTTGGTTTTTTAATTATTATTTACTTGTTTTCGGCTGCAGTGGGTCTTCGTTGCTGCCCGTGGCCTTTCTCAGGTTGCAGTGCACAGGCTTCTCATTGTGGTGGCTTCTCTCATTGGGGAGCACAGGCTCCGAAGTCGTGGCACACAGGCTTAATTGCCCCATGGCGTGTGAGATCTTCCTGGACCAGGAATCGAACCCGTGTCCCCTGCATTGGCAGGCTGATTCCTAACCACTGGACCACCAGGGAAGCCCTGAGGCCCAGATTTCAGAGATCTGGTTTTTCACTTATCAAGAAGCACCACGTAGAACTCTTACAGGTAAGGATTCTCTTTAAAAACTTATTTTTTTCACAGCCTACTGAAATATGATTTTGCAATGAATGTTCTCTACTTCTTTTCAAAAACAGCTTTTTTTTGGAGATATAAGTCACATACTATGCAACTTACCCATTTAAACTATACAGTTCAATGGTTTTTAGTATGTTCACAGAACTATGCCGTGATCATCACAACAGAAGTTTAGAACATTTCGTCACCCCCAAAACAAACCTCATGCCATTGCATTCACTTCCCTTTCTCTTCGCCTTGCCCCAGCCCTAGCCAACCACTGATCTAGATTTTTGCTTTTGTAGATTTGCCTGTTGTGGTTGTCTCATGTAAACGGACTGGCTTCTTTCACTTAGTACAATGTTTTCAAAGTACATCCATGTGGTAGCATGTCTCAGAACTTCATTCGTTTTCATGGCCAGATGATATTTCGTTGTATGTGTATGCCACACATGTTTATTCATTCATCAGTTGATGAGCATTTGAATTGTTTCTGCATTTGAGCTTTCATGAATAATGCTGCTTTGAGCATTCTTATATGATTTTTATACTACTGCATAGATCCTAACTTTATTCTCAAATTTCCTCTCCCTTTCTGATCAGCTCTAAATATACTGTCCATCAGTCTATAAGATTCTGCCAGGCTTTTTATAAAGAATCATTCATGGATATTGAAAGCTTGGCAAACATACAGCCTTGCTGCTTTTGGAGTTGGCTGCCAATATATAAAGTATTTCATTGAACTAATGAAACAATTATCTCTCAAATGACATTTTGTGACTTCTGTTTGGAGATGCCAAGAAGCCAAGTTTTCCTTTCATTCAACAGAGCTGTGTGTTCCTGGAGAATCTCCCTGTATTAAGGATTGTGCACTGTGCTGGGAAGAGAAGGAACAGGGCACAGTCCATGCCCTACAAGATCCTTTAGTCTGTTAGAGGAGGCAGCTTGCTGGGCTTGGACAGGGTAGGCTTCCCAGAAGAAGAAGCAACTATAGCCAAGATGGTACCACCAGAAGTTAACCAGATCAAGAGTCAAGACAGCAAAGGAAAGCAGGTGTGCAGAGGTCCAGATGTGAGAGGAACATGTCTGGATGGGAAGGAGGATGGAAGAGAGAGGAGAGGGCATGAGGAGGTGGGGAAAGAGATGAAACCGAACAAGAATACCAAGTAAAGAGATCACTGCCTGAAGGGTTAAAAATTTAGCAGAAATGAGCAGTCACAGAATGGTTGACTCATCAAACAAACAAACAGACAGACATGAGAACTTGTTGGAAAACACACTATGAAAAAGAAGTCACGATTTGTTATTTTTCAATCCTCTTATTAGGAGCAAATATATTTCCTTTTAATCAACAGATTCAAATTTGGTATCAACTTATAATACTAGTAATGTTTTAAACCGCTGCATTTGATCATTTAACAAATATGAACTTAGACCCTCCTATATAGAATAGATTACTCACTTCTCTGAGGCTATAAAACGTTTCCTAATGCTTGGATTTTCACTTCCAGGCATTAAATGGTAAATCAAGTAAGATATGAAGAAAGTGAAAGGAATGCAAAAATATTTTATATATGTATTGAATGAATTACTTAGAAAAACAGCACTACAAAATAATTCAGAGTCTGGGCACTAATCTTTCTCCTTAGCACAATTATAACTAATGCAATTTTTAAAAAAAGAGCCCTACACCAAGAGGCCTTCAACTAAGAGTCTTTTAAATATTTTTGCTTTGGAAATCTTTCTGTTCTCTAGTTCAATTCAAGGTAGAACAATGGGAGTATAATAAATACACATTTATTAGATGTTACGAGCAAAGTACCATTCTGTGGGCTATGAGGATAGGAAGGGTACAAAGGATAAAAGGGTACAAAGCATGGCAGGTGTGGTTCCTTCTCCCAGTGAACTTCAAGTGAGAACAAGGGAGCTCAGGGCAGGAGAGACAGCGAGTGTTTATTGCTAGCCCTATCACTGCATGGCCCCTAAAACTCACTTTTTCTCAATTAATTTTCAAATGACCCCAGAAATACAGAATTTTTCTTCTAAACAGCAAGTTTCCAAAGAGGTAAAATAGCTTGCCTAAGATCAATAAGCTACGGTGGACATTTCCAGTTGAGCTAAAACCCAGGAACTGTGCACCAAGTGCAGACATCTGGGCAACCTCCTTGTTCTGCTGAGCCAAAATGAGGCTGGGTTTTCTCGTAATTGACCTTCAGGGGTCTTGTTTGCATATCTCCTCTTTGTGGAAAGCAAGGAAAGGATGTTCTGAGACCTGGGGATTGGACCTGGGCAGCCACCAGGTAAATGTGGGTGTGTTTCTGCAAGGCGTTGATTCTACTTCCAGACCTAGGAGGAAGAACAGGGGCAGGCATGTTGCTGCTCATGCCTGGGTCACCCCAACACATTCTACCTAAATCTCCTTGGACCCCCAAGATGCGACTGTATCCTTGGGTGCAGGGAACTCAAGGAGTGGGGCCAGGGAGCCCAGAGAGGTCAAGAGTTGCAGCTGGGAGCAGGATGCTTTCACCTGGATACAGCAGGAATGTAGCCCAAAGGCATCAAAGCCACAGGGCTATGTGGTCAGTGGGCTGCATTTCAGAAGGACTAGAGATGGAAGTGTTCCCAGAAAGAAGACTGGGGGACAGTCAGGCTTACTGATGCAGGGTGTTTCTGCTACAGTGTTTTAGCATGGCCTTGCCTGGAATGGACTTCCCTTGTGGCTCCGTTGGTAAAGAATCTGCCCGCAATGCGGGAGACCTGGTATCAGTCCCTGGGTTGGGAAGATCCTCTGGAGAATGCAAAGCTACCCACTCCAGTATTCTGACCTAGAGAATTCCATGGACAGTATAGTCCATGAGGTCGCAAAGAGTCGGACACAACTGAGCAACTTTTACTTGCCTGGAATGGAGGAGCTCTTCCCTAGAATGGAGAGCATCTTGTCCTAACGTATTTACTAAGCATATGCTGTGTGCCAGACACTGTTCTAGACACTGTGCTAAGTCTGCTGAGGCTGATTTGTGACTGGGGTAGTGAGAGGGGGAGGTGAGGCTTCTAGATTCGGGTTTCCAGCTGTTCTAGCGTTCCCAGGCCTGAACTGTAGAATGGGGCGGTTCCACCTTTGTGCCTCACTGGGGGACCTCGGCTCAACGGTGGTCTAGTGAGGTGCCCCCAGGGCTCCATCATCACAAGGCCCTCAAGAAAAGAGCTCTGTACTTGCCATTAAGTACTTATGTGTCTGGAACCATTGTGTGCTTTGTTCTCGGAAAACTTAGTGTCTGGGCCTTATCCCATTTCAGTTTTCACTAACCTTGATGTTTGTACTAATTTTGCTTTAGATAATTGTCAGCATTAAGGAGGAACTATCAGCTAACTCTCATTTTCAGGAGGGAAAATCTTTCAAAATAAGTTACCAATCGTGTCTCTCCACCAAGACCAACTTCATGTTGCTTAAAAACAGATGAAACGAAAATTTCAGCTTTATAAAATGACGGAGTTTTGTGTGTATGTTTTCCCGAATACAGGAGTCTGTGTCTTCATTTTTTATTATTATTAATTTTTTAATTTTAAAAGCACTTTTAATTGAAAGATCATTGTTTTACAATATTGTGTTGGTTTCTGCCATACAGCAACATGACTCAGCCATAAGCACACATATGTCCCCTCCCGCCTGAACCTGCCTCCCACCTCCCACCCCATCCCACCCCTCTAGGCTGTCACAGAGCCCCAGTTTGCGCTCTTTGAGCAGACTCCCCCTGGCTGTCTGTTTTGCATGCGGTAGCGTGTATGTTCTCACCCTACTCTCTCCGCTCGTCCCACCCTCTCCTTTCCCTCTGTGTCCACAAGNAGCCATAGGCACACATATGTCCCCTCCCGCCTGAACCTGCCTCCCACCTCCCACCCCATCCCACCCCTCTAGGCTGTCACAGAGCCCCAGTTTGCGCTCTTTGAGCAGACTCCCCCTGGCTGTCTGTTTTGCATGCGGTAGCGTGTATGTTCTCACCCTACTCTCTCCGCTCGTCCCACCCTCTCCTTTCCCTCTGTGTCCACAAGTCTGTTTTCTACTCTGTATCTCCATTGTTGTTTTGTCGCTAAGTTGTTCCGACTCTTTGCAACCCCGTGGATTGTAGCCGGCCAGGTTCTTCTGTCCATGGGATTTCCCAGGCAAGAATCCTGGAGTGAGTTTCCATATACTTCTTCAGGGGATCTTCCTGACCCAGGGATCGAACCTGGGTCTCCTGCTTGGCAGGCAGTTTCTTTACCACTGAGCACTGCTGCCCTGCAAAAAGGTTCATCAGTACCATCTCTCTAGATTCCATATATATGCATTAATATGCAATATTTATTTCTCTCTGACTTCCTTCACTCTGTGAAATGATGTATTTTAATGGAAAGGACTGTTTGGGCTTGAGCCCTCCACCTTATTTTACACCAGCCCTTAAAGGAAACTAAGTTTTCGAGCTGGCTCGTGTTTCTCTTTGGAGTGTTTGCTCCCTAAACTCCCAGGCACAGCAGTCTTGCTCTGTCCGAGCCCACCGGTTTGGGAACAGTGGCTCTTGCTGATGTTCAGAGAAGCATGTACATGGACGTGTGGTCAGCTCTCACTCGGAAATCCTCGTGGGAGGAAGCGTTTCAGTCTATGTGGGTCGAGAGAACCACAACCCAGCTGTGGCTTGCAGATCAAAAAAGACCCTATTCAACATGGTGAAAATAATACTTAGAAAAATGTTGAATCAGGTTCTGCTTCCTGCCCTGAGCCCAGATCATGGAACAGTGTGAGAAAGGGGGTTTTAAGGGACCTTCAGGGAAGTGAGGGGGGGCTGTGTAACTCAGCACAGCAGTGAGGAGGGGCACTCCTCTCCACCTCCCAGAGGGCACAGGAGGCTGCCTGTAAGGGGAACCCGGCTAAAAACCCAAAACTCATTCAGGAAGAGAGAAAATAAATACTGATCATGACCACAGCCAAGCAGTCATGACATCTCCACCACATTTGATCACACGGTACCCACAGCTGTTACGCCTTCACCCAGATGTTGACTTGATGGCCGGCTTGAGTCCTGCCCAACCATTTCCTTCCTAAGTGCCTTGTTTCTGTTAGAGCAGTGGATGACTGGCCCCTCTTCCCACCTGCGTCCTTCTCTCATGCCTCTAGACCGATCATTTGCATTTTGGTGTGTTAGGGTGAAACCCAGATTACCAGCACCAGCCCAAGTCATGTTTTGTACCCTCAACAGCAGGTGACACAGGGGTGGACCCAGCACTTAACAGCCTTAGTCTACCCCAGTAAAAGGAATCTTTCTTTTCCTCCTGGAATGAGAACTGCTGGGATACTCAACCACAGCAATGCGGGCAGGGGGAGCCTGTTGATGGCAAGTGATCTTGGCTCTTCTGCTATATCTGCTCCAGTATAAAACAACCATTAAGATTTGGGTGTTAGGCTCAGTTTAGTCCATCAGATAGTTGCCTGCACACGTGTTCAGTCACTTCAGTCACGTCCAGCTCTTTGGGACCCCTGGGCTATAGCCTGCCACGCATCTCTGTCCGTGGCATTGTCCCAGGCAAGAATCCTGCAGTGGACTGGGAACCCAGGAATCAAACCCACGTACCCCCAGGCTCCTGCACTGGGAGGCCAGTTCTTCACTGTGCTTCCCAGCTGAATCGTTAAGGAGGAAAAGCATTCAAGCCTGTTGACTGACACATTCAAGTAGCTCTGAGTTGATGAAGTAGCTCTGAGTTGAAGCCACAAACATATCAATTTATTCTTAGGAAATGAGCTTGGAGTAAGAATGTGCAGAGCGGCAGATACCAAACCCCAAACTAGGACGCCACTTGGCTCCTTCGAATTTAGAAGGTGGATGATCCTTATTTACTATTTTGAACTATGTGCAAAATATAAGTGCAGGCATTGCCCTGTGCCATAAAGACTTGGAGTGAAAGAGACAAAACAGGAAGAAAAACTTGGAGGAGAGTTCCAAGATGGAAAGGTAGTATTGGGATATTAACCCTTCTCCCTACTTCAAGAGCAGGTACCCTGTGCTCATACCCCTGAGGCTTAGAAGTGGTACTCTTCTCTTCCTACCAACAGTGTTGGCTGTCTCTCATGCTGCATTAACTGTTTCTTGTTTAAATGGCCGTGCAGGTTTCCTATCCTTCTATTTCTGTTTCTCCAAACACCTGGATCAAGGCAGCTTAACAAATGTTCAGATATTGGAACCAAACGCAACATGAACTGAGATTTTAGGCAAAGGGTATTGCAGACATTCACTGGATTGGGAAAGGGAGGAAGATTTTCTCTGTCCCTTGGCTTCACCTACTACCTACAGACTCTCTCTCTTTCTCTCTCTCTCTCTCTTTTTTTTTTGTAAGGAACTTGGGAAAAGATCTCTGGTTCCCCCATCCCCATTCCACCCACCTAGTAAGGTCTGTCTGACTTGGCTACAAGTCAGTGGTGAGGTTTGGAGGACACTTGGCTGTGTCCTCCAGGCTGAGTGGAGAAGCTGGTATGAAGGGAAGCCACAAATACCCATTCCATCAGAGTGGGGTTCCTGACGGTGGATCATTGGTCAAGAAGCCAGGGTGTCACTGAAATGATATCACAGTGGAGTGGTTTCACAGGGAATGCAATTGCATCCATTTTAAAATCTACTTTGGTTTGAAAATACCCCCAGAACTGGCTTTACCTTCCCTTCTACCATTGTAAGACCACTGATTCACCTCCAGGAGATGACAAGATCCAAAATATTGATGTATCCTGGTCTAGCCTCTATTTCCAGAGCCCAAAACTCTCAAACTAAACAGATAAAAAACATATCAGTCTTAACAGAGTGTACCAAGACAAGGAGAAAACTCTCTTTTCCTTCCCCCTTCCCTTTACCTCTTCAGTGGCATAAGATACGCTGTTGAACCTATCAATGCAGGCCATTCAACCGGGGTTAAGAAAATACAAGTGGGATGTATTTCTTCAGTTTGGCCAGTAAAACAGACCCTGAGGTCACCACCTCTGCAACCTGGGTTCTGCATGGAAGCCATCTGGTCGACTCGTGCTATGCCTCACAGTACTGCTTTGTATATCTGGGAGAGCCATGCTCATTCTGTTTCACTCACTGAAGGATGGCTTGTTATAACCACAGGAGAGTAACTTGTTTTGCTGAGCTCCAGCCTCTGAGTTTTTCTAGCAGTTGCATTATCCTGGGCTCCTTGGAGAGATGCCTGAAGTACTGTCTAATTGGAGTGTCCTTCTCCATGAGTCTGAGGTCATCCCCTCACTCCTGCTTGCCCAATGAGAGTTTCCTATTGGTGAGATTTGTTCCTAAGAGTAGCTGTGTTACATTTTAAAAAGACCTTCCAGAAGGTAGAATTCAATTGAGTCAAACAGATGGGCCAGACCCGAGTCACAGTTAAGGACAAGGTGGGTTTTATTATGATTTCATAGTAACAAAATTTAAATGAATTACTGACCTGGAAATAGAAATGATGCCCAGTGTATCCACTTTGGTGGAAATTAATAGTCTAGCTAGAAATCAATACTTCTAGGAAAATAACATGTGTAATTTTTCTTTGTCTGATGGGAAATTGCCCTTTTCCTTGAATTTTAGAGACTAGATATTGCTGGGTCTTGCTCCACTTCTTCCTTCCTCTGGATAAGTCAAAGTCCTTGGTACTCAGTAAACCACACAAAGCCAGCTAGTAGGGATATCCCCATTTTGAGAGACAGAGAAGGGACAGGACTCACGTGTCAGCACCCATCGGTCTGTAGAACCCCGAAATCCCTCAGGCTCCTCCTTCCCTGGACAGCTGGTCATTCACATCACAGATTAATGCCTCAGACCGCCAGGTATTAATTCTGCTCACCACGTTGGCTGCTGCTGAGACAGCGTGAGAAACAACAGGCACCGGAGTATAGTTTTCTCTTTCTTAATCTAGGTGTGACTACAGGAGTGTGTTTGTTTGGTGATAATCCAGTAAACTGGTTGTTGCTGTTTAGTTGCTGAGTCATGTCCAACTCTTTTGTGACTCCATGGACTGTAGCCCACCAGGCTCCTCTGTCCAGGGATTTTCCAGGCAAGGATACTGGACTGGGTTGTGATTTCATACTCCAGGGGATCTTACCAGGGATCAAATCCACGCCTCTTATGTTTCCTGCATTGGCAGGTAGGTTCTATGCTACTAGTGGCCACCTGAGAAACCCAAGTACGTATAATAACTGTTTATAAAACAATTTGCTAATTCTAATAACTGGTCTGCTTTTGCCAATTGTGCTTTCTCTGGATTTTGGGTTTTATAGATATCTATATATATATATAATTTTATATATATCTTAATTTGTTTATTTTTAGTTGGAGGATAATTGCTTTACAATATTGTGTTGCTTTCTGCCATACATCAGCGTGAATCAGTCATGGGTATATATATGTCCCCTCCCTCTTGAGCTTCCCTCCCGCCTCCCGCTCCATCCCACCCCTCTAGGTTGTTACAGAGCGCTGGGTTTGAGCTCCCTACTCCGAGCACCAATTCCCACTGGCTTTCTCTTTTGCATATGAGAACGTGTATGCTTCCCTGCTGCTCTTTCCATTCATCCCCCCTCTGCTTCCCCCACTGTGTCCACAGTCTGCTCTCCATATCTTCGTCTCCATTGCTGCCCTGCAGATATTACTCAGCCATAAAAAAAGAACACATTTGAGTCAGTTATAATGAGATGGAACCTATTTTACAGAGTGAAATCAGTCAGAAAGAGAAAAACAAATATCATATATGAATGCATGTATATGGAATCTAGAAAGATGGTACTGATTTTTCTATTTAGGGTTGTATTTTCCAGCTTCTTTGCAGATCTTACACCTTTTTATCATATTCCAGACATGATGTATAATAGATTTTATGTTCTCTTGTGCATTTCCTTTTCCTCTGTCTAGTGGTTAGGGTGGGAGACTGGTCCCTAGGATTCCGCCTAGAGTCAAGTTGAGCAAAAGCTGCTTTAATTAGATTGAGGTCACTGTGCCTCGCCCAACCCCCACCACATTCCCATACTATCTTTTGATCTTAGCAGCAGTTGAGTTGGAAGGATGTTGAACAGCATCTCAGAAATCTTTGATTAAATGTTGGGCTCAACTTACGGTTGTTACCATGAGAGCTAAGTTCTCTTGAATCTTTTTACATCTTAACTAGAAGTCCTCCCAAATTGCTTCTGAAATCATTTGGCTGATGAAATCCGAAATTTCAGGACTCACGGACACACAAAATTTCTGCATAATGACTTTGGACTCTTGCTGTATGTTTAGTTCCGGCAGTTTGTGCAGCTTCCGCTTCTTGAAAAAACAAAATTAGTTTGAATGAAAATTATTCCTTCTTGGGTATGTTCACATTCCTTTGTGTCTGTCCTTACAAATTAAAGCTGATTTAAATGCCGTAATCTCATGTAACGTGTGAAGCTAATAGTGAAGTTTTATTTTAACCACCTAATTTAATATTCTTTCTCGTTTCATGTAAATGTCTTTGTAGACAGTGCTACCAAGGGCGGCCTTGTGGTTACTTTAATTCCATTGCCAATACTTTTATATGGTTTCCTGTATTCTAAAGGGAAGGCTATATGCACTTGTCTTCTTTTTAAACTTTTCCTCTTATGAATCAGTAGCAGTATGAATAAATGTCAGACGTTCTTATTAAGTGGTTAAAGTTGATACCTCTGTCTCAGCGTTCTTGATTTAGGTAATGATGATTAAGCAGACTCGGTTTTAGAAAATACCAGAGTTATAAAGAAATTGCTTTTTATTTCTAAGAACACACAGTAATAATCATATTAATAAATACTCTGCCAAACTCACTTGATGTTAACATTTTAGAGGTAAGGAGGTCATCACATCAGCAGAGTCCCACTCCTTCTCTGAAATGGGCTTTGTCAATAGCACTTAGAAAATAATGGAATTGTGTACTCTTTGGTTGAGCAATGTCGCAATAGGAAGAACACTATGAAGGGAAATTTGTCTCTCATCTAAATAAACTCTCTAGTTGGGCTAAACAAAGGCACTTTTGCTGTTGTTTGGTAAGGAAGGCGATTTAAGATTCTAACATTTCAGACAACGCTGAATGTGTTTATCAGATGAAGAAGTAATCAGCATAAATATAATTTACATTGATTTAGGGAAAATATTAAGCTGAAGTCATGATTATTTAATGGAACCACAGAATTTCATTCCATGCTAATGAAATTTGGCCACAGCAACCATGAGAACGTATGTTCTGAGGACTGAAAAGCTAAGGTCTGGTCCCACCAGAGGACCTGGCCAGCGGTCATTAGAAACAGGAGCAGCACTCCCCTTCCCTAGGTCCCCTTTCCTCGGTCAATTGACAGAGCTAGAAGCCCAACACACAGTGCAGTTACGCTCCATGTAAAGGCTTCAGGTATGCCTCTCTTTAGGTTGATCACCAACCTGGCATTTGGGGCTCAGGTGGCAAATTAGCTGTTACAGGCCTACCGCTCCAACTCCTTAGAGAATGTTTGCCTGGAGAGGGAGTGAACTCTTCTCTTTTAGTTTACTTTTGGCTGGGCTGGGTCTTCATTGCTGTGTGGGCTCTCTGTTGTTGCTGTGAGCTGGGACCACCCTTCATTGCACTGTGCGGGCTTTGCCTTGCAGCGGCTTCGCCTACCACAGAGCACAGGCTCTCGGGCGCGCCAGCCGCATTAGTTGTGGCACGTGGGCACCGTAGTTGCAGCTCCTGGGCCGTGGCTCTAGAGCACAGGTTCACTAGTTGTGGTGCGGAGGCTTCGTTGCTTCATGGCATGCGCTCTTGGGGCTTCCCAGGTGGTGCTAGTGGAAAAGAGTCCATTGGCCAGTGCAGAAGATGCCAGATGTTCAGTCGTTGGGTTGGGAAGATCCCCTGGAGAAGGAAATGGCAACCCACTCCAATATTCTTGCCTGGAGAATCCCATGGACGGAGGAGCCTGGCGGGCTACAGTCCACGGGGTCACAAAGAGTGAGACACGACTGAGCGTCTGAGCTCTGTTGTACTTTGAAGGGACTGAACTGTGTTTGGTGGCTGAAGGTGTGGGCCAGAGAAGCAGGAAGGCCTGTGCGAGGAGAGAATCCACAGAGCAGGTGGCTCTCCCTCGGAGTGTCTGTTTTTCCTTTGTATACATGTGTTTGTGTGTTTGTGTGTGTGTTTTGGTTGTGCCGGTCCTGGTCGCCCGGACCCTTCAGTCTTCACTGCGATGTGGAGGGTGTTTAGTTGCAGCACGTGAACCCTTAGTTGTGGCGTGTGCAGTCTAGTTCCCCAACCAGGGATTGAACCCAGGCCCCCTGCATTGGGAGCGTGACGTTTTAGCCACTGGACAACCAGGGGAGTCCCATTAGAATCTGTTGTTTCCTGAAGACCCTTATATCTGAGCCTCACCAGCTTGTTTTCTGGACAGCTGAAGCGTTGTCCTTCTTGGGAAGAGCCCCCAGATCATCAGCCTGGCCCTTTCACGTCATGGTGGCTGGCTCTGAACTCACTGTCTCCGACATCTTCCTTCAGTGGCAAAACCCCGGAGCCCCTGGGGCCACCATTCCTGCCCTGGTCCCCGTGGGGAATCTGAGCCAGTGTGGCTGGTCAGATCCGTGCTTTCCACGTTGGACACATATGGAACATGGGCTCTGACTTACAGAGAAGCAGCACAGGTCATTTGCTTGCTACCACGGTAGCAACACCTGTCCCCTCCAGCCTCTGGAAACAGTGAGGTATGGGAGACATGGGGGGAGATGGAGGCAGACTGGAAGCTGTGGAAGCAGAAAGCTCTGGATGAAGACCCTAGTTGTCCCAGTTATGAGGTATATGATTTGGAGCCAAATCCTAGACTCGTTAAGCCTTGGTGTTCTCATTTGTAAAATGGATTGGTGCCTGATAAGAGTTTTCGTGAGAACTGAAGGAGACCGTTAATGTAAAGACCTCGTCTGCCTCCTGGCACATGGTGGGTTTTCAGGAAGTGGCTGTCCCAGGGAGCAGAGCACAGAAATCCAGGTCACACAGCTGAGCCGCTACACAGTGTTGTTATAAAGATGCTGGAGACGCAGGAAAGCTGCCAAACCAAGGCAGCCAAGTGACTCCTTCTGTATTTCTGCATGCTAAGCCATCTAGGATGGAGTGTGGGAAGCACAGATACTATGTGGGAGAGGTGAATCCTGGGCAAAGGCTGGGGGTACCCATCTATGACTTGTCCACTGGGGACTCGGATTGCACAATGCAAGCAGGGACTAGCAGAGGAGGCTAAAGGCAGACACAGATGCCCAGAGACTCCTGGCGGAATCTCAGTTATGTGTCAGAGCAGCAGCAAAGACCAAGAATGACAGCCACATAGGGAAACCTCATCTCCCCAATCGCTTCAAACTTATTCCTTATCCTCTCTTTTAAATTAAAAATATGTGTTGATTGTTTTAAGGTTCCCCTTCTTTGAAAGTGTCTGATTCATTTTCTAGTTAATCTAAAATCAAGTCAATTGGAAAAAATAGGGGCAGAAAATTACACTAATAACCCATCAATATCTAACAATGCCTTGGAAGATAAAGGCTGGCTACTTAGACATTCCTTTTGAAAAGTATGTGTAATTGCTATATTATAACAAGTGTATTTGTGGTTTGGTTTGGTAAGGTTTGACATTTCCGTTTCTATGCTTTTACCAGCTATAGTGACTGGTACCAAGAACGACGCTCTTGCAAATCAGCTTCAGGACACACACATGATGTCATTTCACACGTGAAGTAACAGGTCAGGAAAGGTTATTTGCTCATGGTCACAGGTTGAGAGAGTGGTGGAGTCTTGTTTTATAGTTTGGCTGCCGGTGTACTTTCATAAGAGAATTCTCTGCCAACCCATCACTCCTGATTTCATAGGCAACAGGGGGTCAGATGCCCATATAGACTTACAACTAGCACCACCTGGGAAGCCCTGTTTTTACCAAATAAATAAAAATAAACTGAAAAATGAAATACAGTTTAAAAATAAGATGGAGATGTTTCCAGTGGGTTTGCTATCCTTCTGTAAAGTAGGTTGTCCTTTCCTTGAGGTCAGCTTTGGCGTGGGGAGGGGGCATTCTGAAGGTGATGGGTGGAACTCCCCCTGGTCGTGGCCGCAATCTTCCAGGTAGCCCGGATCAGAGGGGGTCTCAGCATAGCGGGCAGCCACCCCGCCATTGCTCGGCCTTGACAAGTAGAGCAGAAGCCTGAACAATGTCGCGTCGCCTGCCGAGAGCAGCTGTGCACGTCTCCTGTGCCCTGATGTTTTGTACTGACCCAAGAGTGAGTTCTGGAAGAAGAGTTTGATAGAAAGATAACGACCTTTTGCTGCGTGACACTGCCGAACTGCCATCAGAGGAGACCAGTTCCAGCCAGAGATTGAGATAAGAGCCAGAATCTCCCAATGTCATGCCCCAGAACGTCCAAGTCTCAGTTGAAAATCAGTCACCAAACCAAGAATAAGGAAGACCTTGAGAATAGTTCATAGGTACCAACACTGAGATGATAGAGATGTTAGAATTATTTGATGATTTTAAAGCAGCCATCATAAAATGCAGCAAAGAAATCAAAGTTGGAAAGAAGAGCAAATGAAAATTGTGAACTTAATACGTATATATATACAACAGTCATATATATATATATATAATAGTCATACATCGATATACAGCTAAGAACTAAATGTTCAGAAAAATTGAAAGTGACAGAAAAGCAAATGGAGGGGATCATTATCTAGCTAGTATCTTCTATGTGACAAAGCCAGTAATGCTAAATGCTTTATTATGATATAATATAAATATATATATGTATATTACTTAATCTTTACAAAACCCTGAGAGAGACAGGTAATATTCCCTTTCTACAGATACAGAAACTGAGGGTTGGCAAAACGAAATGACCTGTCCAGGTTGTTTCGACTAACATAGCAAATATTTGAGGATGGCTTTACAGAAGCAACAAGACTGTAACTAAGTACACAAACCTGGAAGAGAACCGGTCAGGCTGCAGTGTGTCGGGGAGGGAAATCAGGAACGTGGTCCAGTTCCCGAGGATGAAGCGCATCTGGTGGAAGGCAGGATAAGTTTCCTTGGTGCAAGTAGAAAATGCAGATTGTACATGGATAGTGCATGATGAAACTAGTATAGTTATGGGAGCTCAATATGCTGAGTACTGCTAAAGGATTCAAGTTCACAATCGGTCATTTTCTCTTAACCTGAGAAGCAGGTGGGTGGTTCTTGGGGAAGAAGAACGATCAGGGGAAAAAGAGAAGAGTACTCGGGACTTCCCTGGTGGCTCAGTGGTAAAGAATCAGCCTGTCAATGCAGGAGACATGGGTTCAATCCCCAATCCAAAATGTCCCACATGACGCGGAGCAACTAAGCCTGTGTGCTGCAACTACTGAGCCTATGCTCTGGAGCCCGGGAGCTGCAACTACTGAGCCGGTGTGCCGCAACTACTGAGCCCGTGTGCTGCAACTACTGAGCCCGTGTACTACTGAGCCCACGTACTGCAACTACTGAGCCCGTGTGCCACAACTACTGAGCCAGTGTGCTGCAAATACTGAGCCCAGGAGCTGCAACTACTGAGCCCATGTACCGCAACTACTGAGCCCGTGTACCGCAACTACTGAACCAGTGTGCTGCAACTACTGGGCCCGTGTACCCCAACTACTGAGCCAGTGTGCCACAACTACTGAGCCCGTGTAACCCAACTACTGAGCCAGTGTGCCACAACTACTGAGCCCGTGTGCTACTAAGCCCACGTACTGCAACTACTGAGCCCTGGGAGCTGCAACTACTGAGCCCGTGTGCTGCAACTACTGAGCCCTTGTGCCGCAACTACTGAGCCCGTGTACCGGAACTACTGAGCCCGTGTGCCGCAACTACTGAGCCCTTGTGCCGCAACTACTGAGCCCGTGTACTGGAACTACTGAGCCTGTGTACCACAACTACTGAGCCCGTGTACCACAACTACTGAGCCCGTGTACTGCAACTACTGAGCCCGGGTATGACGATCCCGGGCATATTCAGCTTTGAGGTTGCAGGGTTGGAATAAAGAGATAGCTGGATTGGCCAGGGTTGGGCTCTGGCCACCCCAAAATGAAGACCTGGGAGCAGACAAAGGAATGAGGGGGCTTCTCAGGTGGTGCTAGTGGTAAAGAACTCACCTGCCCAAGCGGGAGACATAAGAGATGTGAATTCAATCCCTGAGTCGGGAAGGTGCCTGGAGCGGGGCGTGGCAACTCACTCTAGTGTTCTTACCTGGAGAATCCCATGGACAGAGGAGCCTGATGGGCCCCGTTCATAGGATGGCAAAGAGTCAGACACGACTGAAGCGACTCAGCACTCATGCAGGCAAAGGAATGAGGAGTAATTACAATATGAATTATTCCACTTACCACTGTTGTGGGACCCGCTACCTTAAAATACAGAAACAACCACAGATCTGTGTGTCAGGAATTGGGGTAGGACACAGTGGGGATGGCTTTTCTGTATTTGATGGCGTCTGGGGTCTCACCTGGGAAACCTGAAGGTTGGTGGGCGGGCCAACACGGTTCATGCTGCCATGGGTGGACACGGCTTCACGTCCATGTCTGGCGGCTCACGCTGGTGGCTGGCCAGCACACCTACACATGGCCTCTCCCTGCAGCCCAGCTTCCTTACAGCCCAGAGGCCGCGGCAGCCTAACTGACCACTCAGGGCTCCCAAGGCGAGTGTCCTAAGAGAAAGTGGAAGCTGCCAGGGTCTTAATGGACACAATGTCACTTCACCATGTTCTACTGGTCAAGTAGTCACAGAGCCCAGATTCAAGGAAAGGGAACATAGGTTCCATCTCTTGATGGGAGAAGTGGCAAAGAATCATGTTTAAAGTACAGGATCAGCTGAACTCGTTTAAAGAGAGAGTGTGGTTAAAGGGCAAGAAAAGGCCTTAGCAACATTCTTAGAGTGAACTCTGTCATTTGGAAGTAAGAAATATGAAGAGAATCTGGCCAAGGAGAATATAATGGTAGTGGGAAAACCGAGAGAATGTGATGATTGTTTCAAGAAAAGGGAAATGATCCACTGTGTGTGGTGCTGCTATTAATAACAGGTCAGAAAGATAAGCCTGAGAAATGCCCTTGGGCATGGCAAAGTGGAGAATGTTGATATCATGACAATGACAGGCTTAGTGAACCCATGGGGATGAAAGTCTGATTGGAATGGGTTAAAGATAAGAGTGGGAGAGATAAAATAAGGACAGCAAAGATAAGACATGTCTTTTGAGTTATTTTGTGAAGAGTAATAGAAAAATGGGACAGACTAGTAAAGGGAGCTGCAGATTAAAGGAAAATAAGATGGAACATAGAAGATTTTATAGGCTGAAATGAACAATCCACTAGAAAGAGGGATTTAGTGGTACAGAATAGAGAGGATAGTGGTGGGAATGATGTCCTTAAGTTGGCGAGAGTGGATGGGACCTGGTGTACAGTGGATGGTTTCATGTACAACATGGATAGTCCACCTGATGCATACATTCTCCATGGAGGTGACCACTGGTTCTTACTCTTTGTGTATAGACTTCAGCTATACATATAGTATAGAAACAGATAAACAGAGTATCTATAGGACTAATATTTCATGAGAGGGGATAGTTAGGGAAGAAAATATCTAAAAAGACTCTTGAAGGAGTGTGGTAATGAAAAAAAGGGTCGAGAAATACTAGTCTATTATAATCGCAAAGAAGGCAAGACATGTATAGATAGTAGGTATTTGGGTGCTGTGGTAGGGAAGGTGGAAGCTCACTTCCGATAACGTCTATTTCCTTAGTGAAATAGGAACAAGAAGAATCAAATGTTAGGAGATAAAAGGGAGTTCTGCAGGTTTGACAGGAGATGAAAAAGTTTGAAATTGACGTTTTGGCGGTTAGGAGTGGGAATTAACTAAGGGCTCACTTGATGCCAGTGAACATTTTAATATGAGACCCATTGGCACATTTGTATGCATTTCTCCAACCACATTTAGCTGCTCAGTTTAATCAGAGGTTGGGGAGGGGCCTATCCAAAAGAAAGACTCTACCTGTCATCATTGTCCCACCCACTCTCAGTGGTCCCCACCACCATGAATGTTGCTGGATTTCACACCAAGCACTTGCAACTCTCCATCTGACAACTTCCTGTTGGCCTGTGTTCCAGGCAGGCCAGGAGTGCTAGGAAGCCAGTGCCCTCAGGAGTAATCTTCAGCCAGTGATGGATGGGATGCCCCCATTTCCTTGCCCCTGGGTACGGCAGGGAGAGAATAACCTGATGAATGTTTGCATACCTGCTCAAAAAACGCCCTTTATTCACTTCCTTCCCTTTCATGTCTGACTTTCATATATCCCTATCAATGCTTTCTGGGATCACTTCCCAAATATACTGCTTGCACTCAAATTCTTATCTGAGGGTCATCTTCTGAGGGAACCAAACAAGACAATGATGAATCATAGCTTTTAGGCCAGGAAATGAGATAATTAAGTACATGATGGAAGGTGTGGGGGATAAAAGGGTTGAAAGACAGTAAAAGGTGATAGGACCAGCAGGTCTGAGGAGCCAATGAGATTAAAGATTTGGAGTCGGGTTCCAGACATAGTGATTAGAGAGTAGGACACTTGAAACTGAGATTATGAAGTTATTGGTGAAGACAAAGTTTAACGTATGACCTTGGGGATGTGTGACTTGGTGGGGTGGAGAGTGAGATCGCTGCAGGTGAAAGATCAAGGAACTGAGAGGCCAAAGACTAGGCAAAAACATGCAGGGAAGAATGATTATCTTTTATTTGACTTCTGCCTCTCCCAGAGTTGCTCTGAAGATTAAATAATATAATCCGCCTAAAGGTGTTAGTATAGGGTTTGGCACCTAGTTAGTGCTTAATAAATGTCTGTAGAGACCCACAGATGAGCACGTGATGTAAACCACACCAGTCAGTCCTTCCCAAGGGGTGCTAAAACTCAGTCCATTGAGGAAGCACTGTCTTTCCTCTTTGGTTATGAGGCTGGAAGTTTGCAGCAGCCTAAGATAAAGAATCTGCCTGCAATGCAGGAGACCCAGGTTCAATCCCTCAGTTGGGAGAAGGAAATGGCAACCCACTCTAGTATTCTTGTCTGGGAAATCCCATGGACAGAGTAATCTGGTGGGCTACAGTCTGCTGCTGCTGTTGCTACCAAGTCGCTTCAGTCGTGCCCGACTCTATGTGACCCCATAGACGGCAGCCCACCAGGCTCCCCTGTCCCTGGGGTTCTCCAGGCAAGAACACTGGAGNGCAACCCACTCTAGTATTCTTGTCTGGGAAATCCCATGGACAGAGTAATCTGGTGGGCTACAGTCTGCTGCTGCTGTTGCTACCAAGTCGCTTCAGTCGTGCCCGACTCTATGTGACCCCATAGACGGCAGCCCACCAGGCTCCCCTGTCCCTGGGGTTCTCCAGGCAAGAACACTGGAGTGAGGCTACAGTCTATGGGGCTGCAAAGAGTCGGACATGACCGAGTGCCTAACACAGCAACCTTCAGACTTCCCAGGTGGCATGAGTGGGAAAGAACCTGGCTGCCAATGGAAGAGACAAAAGAGATATGGGTTGGATCCCTGGGTTCGAACCCTGGGAAGATTCCCTGGAGGAGGGCACGGCAATCCATTCCAATATTCTTGCCTGGAAAATCCCATGGGCAGAGGAGCCTGGTGGGCTACAGCCTGTAGCGTCACAAAGAGTCAGACACGACGGAAGTGACTGAGCATACATCCACACGTGCGTGGCAACCTACACTGCCCCACAGAGAGAACGAAAGATTTAGGGCAACACAAAGACAGAAGCAGAGAGAACACAGAGGGAGGATCCTAGCAGTGAGATTCCCAACAGTCAGTTCTCTCTGTACCCAGATCTACCCTCCCTCATTTACAATGACTGCTGGATTTCAATAAAACTTTTGTAAAACTTTTCATTTTGTTTGGCTTGAGCTAGTTTGAGTGGAATTTCTATCGTCTGCAACAATAATAAAAAGAATAAAAGAATTTGCCTCTTGCTTTACGTTAGTCTGAGTGATCAAACCCATGGTTCATACATGGAGATCTTTCAGAGCCCTAGAGAGGAGGAAGTATGGTGAGATTCGATGAGCATTTGACGAAGATTCATTCCTGAGTTTGTCTCAGTTCTGCCATTTGCTCACTGAGTGAGCATTATACCTTGAGATTTCACTGGGAGACCAGCCTTCCTCACTCAGGTTCAGCAAAGTCTTTGTCTGCATCATCTACTTCAACGTACATAGTAGATGAGGCACACAGGAGACATTTGTTTTAGAATTCGTTGCCAGAAAAAGACTTTTCTTCTCTCAAAGAATTGGCAAGGGTTTTCTTCATGGAAAAGGAGAACTACATAATCAATTGTGCTTGTTCATTTTGGCTTTTCTGGAAGCTCAGAGTACAGCTCAACATGGAGGACCTTATACTCTGCATATGTGAATATGTGAATTTTATATTTTCCTCCTAATCTTAGTATTTTATTCTTCCCATGTGGCACTAGTGATTAAAAAAAAAAAAATGCCCGTGAGCTGTAACTACTGCATCCGTGTACTGCAACTACTGAGCCCGTGTACTGCAACTACTGAGCCCGTGTACCACAACTACTGAGCCCGTGAACTGTAACTACTGCATCCGTGTACTGCAACTACTGAGCCCGGGTACTGCAACTACTGAGTCCATGTAGTGCAACTACTGAAGCCCACACACCCTAGAGCCCGTGTTCCACAACAAGAGAAGCCACCGCAATGAGAAGCCCGTGCACTGCAACCAGAGGACAGTCCCCGCTCGCCGCAACCAGAGGGCAGTCCTTGCAGCAACGAAGACCCAGCACAGCCAAAAGTAAATAAATAAAATTATTTTACAAGATATTCAAGGAAGGTAACTTTGGGCAGCAAGAATCTATGTGTGTCACATGCTCGGTCATGTCTGACTCTTTGTGACCCTGTGGACTGTAGCCCACCAGGCTCCTCTGTCCATGGGATTCCCCAGTCATGAATACTGGAGTGGGTTGCCATTCCTTTCTCCATGGGATCTTCCCAACTCAGGGATTGAACCTGGGTCTCCTGCATTGCAGGCAGATTATTTACCATCTGAGCCACTATGGTAGCCCCGCAAAAATCTAGAGAACATAATGAAAGCCTGAATTAAAGGGGCTACAGAGGAGAGTGGAGGGAGTTCTCACGCCAGATTCCAGGATAAAAATCAATAGAGCAGAGAAAGCCTGGATGACTTTCCATGGGTGATGAAGACAGACAACAAGAATGAATTGACCTTTCCTTTGATGAGAAATGTTTGAAGTGTGTCTGAGGGATGTACGCTTACCTCATTTCATTTAACATTTTCAACAACCATCTGGAGCAGGTTGTTCCTGCCCTGAACTGAAACAACACATCCTGATATTGTTTCACACACACACACACACACACACACACACCTGCGCACGCACATCAGGATGAAGGCTTCACACAATCTCACAGAGGGGACTCATAAGAGAAGGCATCTCTATGCCTGTTTCCCAGATTGTCACTCTCTAGTTGCCATCACCTCCCAGGTGGAGTCCAGCAATGCCTTGGATGAAAGGCCAATGTGTTGATGTATAGACCCTCTTCTTTAAGGAGAGTGCTCTTTAAAATGGTTTTAAGTGAGAAATATTGAGCATCAGAGAATAAAGAGCAATCCAACTGGATAGAAGTGGCAAGTTATGCATCCAGGTCCCCACGCCTGATTTCACATCCTGTCATGTCAGCCCCCGACTTTATGTGTAAAAGGACAGGTTTGCGTTGAAACTTCCTGGATAGGAGTTTCTTAGAAGACTTTAGAGGCCTTGACGATGGCATTTTGGGGATAAACAGTTGACAAGTTTCTGCTTTCCTGCCTTTTGCACCTTACACTGTGACCTTCACATAATTACCTCACTCCATCCTCTCATCCACATTCTAGAACAGACAGACTCTAGGCCTTGGAGATGATCCCCTCCTGGCCATCCCTGTTCTTTTGTTCTTTTTAAGTGTTTTGTTTTGGTTGTTTTTTTTTTTTTTTTTTTTAAGATTTCTTGATGTGGGCCAAAGTCTTTATTGAATTTGTTGCAATATTGCTTCTGTTTTGTATTTAGTTTTTTAGACCATGAGGCATGTGGGATCTTAGCTTCCCAGCCACGGATCGAACCTGCACCCCCTGCATTGGCAGGTGAGGTCTTAACCACTGGACCACCTGGGGATGTCCTGGGCCATCCTTGTTTAAAGCAGCTCTGGGAGTCAGGAAATCCTACATTCCTGCTGAAGTAAGGTGATAAAGAGGCACCCATCCATCATACCAGCTGCTTCTGGTTCGGCCCGGGCAGGCCCCATCCATTTCTCTTGACTGATGGCCCGGGAGAACTTAAGCAGTTACGAGACTTGGGATCGCTGGTTGCAAATACTTTCTTTTTTCCCCATCCCGGACACTTGGCTTGTACTGAGGATTTTTGTTGGAGATTCGGCTTTCCTGGTGACTCAGTGGTTTAAGAATCCACCCGCCAATGCAGGAGATGCAGGTTTGATCCCTGGGTTGCAAAGATCCCCTGGGAAATCCCATGGACAGAGGAGCCTGGTGGGCTACAGTCCATGGGGATGCAAAAGAGTAGGACATGCCTTGCCGACTGAAACAACAACAGGAGCTGCTGACGGAGAAGCTGAAGGCGTGGAGGATGGTTTTAAGGCAGGTTCTGGTGATTTACCTTCTAAACTGCACTAGGGAAGTGGGCTGGGTGGTGGCCTGCAGTGAGATCTCCAGCCTGCTATTCAAATTCTCTCCCACATACCCTACCACTGGGCGCTCATTTAGCTTTATTCTTTCAGGACTGATGTTCTGTCTTTCCATTAAGCCTATCAGCTACACCTATTGTCGTTCAGTCACTAAGTCATGTCTGACTCTTTGGAACCCCAAGGACTGCAGTACATCAGGCTACCCTGTTCTTCACTATCTCTTGGAGTTTGCTCAAACTCATGTCCATGGAGTTGATGATGCCATCCAACCATCTCATCCTCTGTCGTCCCTTCTCCTCCTACCCTCAATCCCAGCATCAGGATCTTTTCAAATGAGTCAGTTCTTCACATTAGCTGGCCAAAGTATTGGAGCTTCAGCTTCAGCATCAGTCCTTCCAATGAATATTCAGGGTTGATTTCCTAGAAGGCATCTCTATGCCTGTTTCCCAGATTGTCACTCTCTAGTTGCCATCACCTCCCAGGTGGAGTCCAGCAATGCCTTGGATGAAAGGCCAATGTGTTGATGTATAGACCCTCTTCTTTAAGGAGAGTGCTCTTTAAAATGGTTTTAAGTGAGAAATATTGAGCATCAGAGAATAAAGAGCAATCCAACTGGATAGAAGTGGCAAGTTATGCATCCAGGTCCCCACGCCTGATTTCACATCCTGTCATGTCAGCCCCCGACTTTATGTGTAAAAGGACAGGTTTGCGTTGAAACTTCCTGGATAGGAGTTTCTTAGAAGACTTTAGAGGCCTTGACGATGGCATTTTGGGGATAAACAGTTGACAAGTTTCTGCTTTCCTGCCTTTTGCACCTTACACTGTGACCTTCACATAATTACCTCACTCCATCCTCTCATCCACATTCTAGAACAGACAGACTCTAGGCCTTGGAGATGATCCCCTCCTGGCCATCCCTGTTCTTTTGTTCTTTTTAAGTGTTTTGTTTTGGTTGTTTTTTTTTTTTTTTTTTTTAAGATTTCTTGATGTGGGCCAAAGTCTTTATTGAATTTGTTGCAATATTGCTTCTGTTTTGTATTTAGTTTTTTAGACCATGAGGCATGTGGGATCTTAGCTTCCCAGCCACGGATCGAACCTGCACCCCCTGCATTGGCAGGTGAGGTCTTAACCACTGGACCACCTGGGGATGTCCTGGGCCATCCTTGTTTAAAGCAGCTCTGGGAGTCAGGAAATCCTACATTCCTGCTGAAGTAAGGTGATAAAGAGGCACCCATCCATCATACCAGCTGCTTCTGGTTCGGCCCGGGCAGGCCCCATCCATTTCTCTTGACTGATGGCCCGGGAGAACTTAAGCAGTTACGAGACTTGGGATCGCTGGTTGCAAATACTTTCTTTTTTCCCCATCCCGGACACTTGGCTTGTACTGAGGATTTTTGTTGGAGATTCGGCTTTCCTGGTGACTCAGTGGTTTAAGAATCCACCCGCCAATGCAGGAGATGCAGGTTTGATCCCTGGGTTGCAAAGATCCCCTGGGAAATCCCATGGACAGAGGAGCCTGGTGGGCTACAGTCCATGGGGATGCAAAAGAGTAGGACATGCCTTGCCGACTGAAACAACAACAGGAGCTGCTGACGGAGAAGCTGAAGGCGTGGAGGATGGTTTTAAGGCAGGTTCTGGTGATTTACCTTCTAAACTGCACTAGGGAAGTGGGCTGGGTGGTGGCCTGCAGTGAGATCTCCAGCCTGCTATTCAAATTCTCTCCCACATACCCTACCACTGGGCGCTCATTTAGCTTTATTCTTTCAGGACTGATGTTCTGTCTTTCCATTAAGCCTATCAGCTACACCTATTGTCGTTCAGTCACTAAGTCATGTCTGACTCTTTGGAACCCCAAGGACTGCAGTACATCAGGCTACCCTGTTCTTCACTATCTCTTGGAGTTTGCTCAAACTCATGTCCATGGAGTTGATGATGCCATCCAACCATCTCATCCTCTGTCGTCCCTTCTCCTCCTACCCTCAATCCCAGCATCAGGATCTTTTCAAATGAGTCAGTTCTTCACATTAGCTGGCCAAAGTATTGGAGCTTCAGCTTCAGCATCAGTCCTTCCAATGAATATTCAGGGTTGATTTCCTTTAGGATAGACTGGTTTGATCTCCTTGCTGTCCAAGGGACTCTCAAGAGTCTTCTCCAGCACCACAGTTCAAAAGCACCTTCTTTATGGTCCAGCTCTCACATCTGTACACGACTACTAGAAAGCCATAGCTTTGACTATATGGACCTCTGTTGGTAAAGTGATGTCTCTGCTTTTAATACACTGTTTAGATTTGTCATAGCTTTCTTTCCAGGGAGAAAGCATCTTTTAATTTCATGGCTACAGTCACTGTCCACATTGATTCTGGAGCCCAAGAAAATAAAATCTGTCACTGTTTCCCCTTTTCCCCCTTCTATTTGCCATGAAGTGATGAGGCTGGATGCCATGATCTTAATTTTTTGAATGTTGTTTTAAGCCAGCTTTTTTTCAATATCCTCTTTCACTTTCATCAAGAGGCTCTTTAGTTCTACACTTGTCAACTACTTTGTATAATTATAAAATTGTCCTCCGATAACTAAAGTAAGAAGGTAGAAGTAAAGCTGAAGATAACCCCAGTGGATGGAAAGTTGAATTAAGTTTTTTGTTTCAGTTAGCTACTGCTGTGTAATATACATCTCTAAAACTTAGTGTCATGAAATAAAAGTTGTTTATTCTTTGCAATTCTCTGGGTAGGAAACCTGGGTTCTAGCATAATTCTTGAGCTAGCCTTCAATATGATAACTGCAATCCGAGTTTAATAGGACTGAGGGGTCTGAGATGGCCTCGCTCACATGTCTAGCCCCATGTGACCGCTCATCCTCTGACAAGCTGGGCTGGGCCTCTGCACAGCAAGGGGTCTCAGGGTCCCAGGGGAGGGAGAGTAGCAATTGGAAGCCTTCTTGAAACTCAGGCTCTGAAAGACACAGCGTCACTTTCTCCACATTCTATTGGTCAAAGCAAGTCACAAGGCAGCTCAGATTTAAGGGCTCTATTTTCAAGGAGGAAAAGGCTCTATCACGGAGCCCAAACAAGAAATTGGCTAATTAATGGACATTTCAAGTTGGGATAAGGGGCTTTACACAAACAGAGAACAGTTTGAGGTCATCTGGTGCTGGGAACAGAGACGGGGATATGGGAAGAGGCAGGCAAACCTGCAGAGAGTCTCAGGAATAGCTGGGTGCTACTGTAAGTGCACTGGGTACCTTGAAACTTGGGCATCTGTTCTATAATTAACACCAACACCATAGAAAATACAGTTTGTTTAGAAGACTATAAAGCTTAGTCACTGCCCATCCTAGGCCATCCTGCTCTCCCAGCTGGAATAAAAAAAATGCAAGTTGAGTCAGAGAGAGAAAAAAAACTAAGCTACTGCAACCAGGTAGGGGTGGAGAGCAAAAATCAATATAATAAACCCCACCCCAATACACATATTCACATATCCACACATTGTCCCTCCATTATGGAGTGCTTCCTCTTTCTTTAAAGTAGATATTTCCAATCCTCCTCACCTGATACTTCAATGCATCTTCCATTTTTTTTTTTTTTTTTTTTAACATTTTGTTGCAGTAGAACTCTTAGTTGCAGCTTATGGGATCTCGTTGGCCACTGGACCACCGAGGAAGTCCCAGATTTTATGTTCTTATTTTTAGACCAATCCTTCCCCTGCTTTTGGCCTGTCCTTTTAAAAATGTTCTGCAAGAATTTATAACTTGTTCATATTCTCTTATATGTAAGGGCACTTCTCCACTGATGTTTTTCCAAAAACTGGTGAATACTCTTTACAAAGAGATGAATGGACTCGAGGTGCTCTGTCCAGCACCGTTGGCTCACTGGCAGGACAGAGTGGGGGAAAAGAGGTTACAATATGTATCATTTTATACTTACAGTATAGAAGTATCGGAGAAGGCAATGGCACCCCACTCCAGTACTCTTGCCTAGAAAATCCCATGGACGGAGGAGCCTGGTGCGCTGCAGCCCATGGGGTCGCTAAGAGTCGGACGCGACTGAGCGACTTCACTTTCACTTTTCACTTTCATGCTTTGAAGAAGGAAACGGCAACCCACTCCAGTGTTCTTGCCTGGAGAATCCCAGGGATAGGGGAGCCTGGTGGGCTGCTGTCTGTGGGGTCGCACAGAGTCGGACACGACTGAAGCGACTTAGCAGCAGCAGCAGTAATAAGAAAATGCTGTTGTTGCTGTTGTTTAGTTGCTAAGTTGTGTCTGACTCTTTTGTGACCCATGGACTATATATAGCCTGCCTGCTTCCTCTGTTCATGGGATTTCCCAGGCAAGAATACTGGAGTGGGTTGCCATAGCCTTTTCCAAGGTATCTTCCCAAACCAGGGATAGAACCAATGTCTCCTGCATTTTGGGCTGATTCTTTACCACTGAGCCAGCAGGGAAGCCCAAGAAAATGCTGTAACCGTGTACTAATCAATGCTATATTATCTCCTGCTTACGTTATATGAAGAATTGTATTTGTAAAAAGTGTCTAAAACCACAGCCTAGCACCGCAATGTTGGAGCCTGTCTCTGCAGTGTGCACCTCTACTCTAGGGCACAGAATGTCCCCACCACAGCTGGGGACTACAGTACACACTTTGTAAGTGGAAGAATGGTCATTATCATTACCATCCCTCCCAGAGGTAGGAGGCTACCTGGGATCAGAGTCAAACAGGAATGCTGCTTGATCCTTCCATCTGAACACTTGTCATTTTGGGTTTGTGTTGCAGTCTGTGACAAATGGAGAAAGAAAGAAGGAAAGCTATTTTGCATTCGTGCTCAGGCGCTAAGTCACATCTGATTCTATGTGACTCAGTGGACTGTAGCTCACCAGGCTCCTCTGTCCATGGGATTCTCCAGGCAAGAATACTGGAGTGGGTTGCCATAGCCTTTTCCAAGGTATCTTCCCAAACCAGGGATAGAACCAATGTCTCCTGCATTTTGGGCTGATTCTTTACCACTGAGCCAGCAGGGAAGCCCAAGAAAATGCTGTAACCGTGTACTAATCAATGCTATATTATCTCCTGCTTACGTTATATGAAGAATTGTATTTGTAAAAAGTGTCTAAAACCACAGCCTAGCACCGCAATGTTGGAGCCTGTCTCTGCAGTGTGCACCTCTACTCTAGGGCACAGAATGTCCCCACCACAGCTGGGGACTACAGTACACACTTTGTAAGTGGAAGAATGGTCATTATCATTACCATCCCTCCCAGAGGTAGGAGGCTACCTGGGATCAGAGTCAAACAGGAATGCTGCTTGATCCTTCCATCTGAACACTTGTCATTTTGGGTTTGTGTTGCAGTCTGTGACAAATGGAGAAAGAAAGAAGGAAAGCTATTTTGCATTCGTGCTCAGGCGCTAAGTCACATCTGATTCTATGTGACTCAGTGGACTGTAGCTCACCAGGCTCCTCTGTCCATGGGATTCTCCAGGCAAGAATACTGGAGTGGGTTGCCATTTCCTCCTCATGGGGATCTTCCCAACCCAGGGATCAAACCTTTGTCTCCTGTGTCTCCTGCATTGAGGACCCGCTAAGCCATCGGGGAAGCGTCAGTACAGATTCTTTGAAATACATCAACAAGCTAAATGACACACCTGCCAGCACCATGACACTCCTGAGGCCAACCATCAAAGACCAAAAAGTGGGTGGGGGACCAATTCCTAGAAATCCCTGCCCCCTTCTCCTGTAACAGTTGGAATAGCCCTTCCACTCTTTGGCCTATGAAATTACCTAGTCCCTAAAAAATAACCACACCTTACTTCCCATCCTCTAGCCTCCTGAGATGGCCCACACTCGGTGGAGTGCATTTCTCTCTAAATAAATCCACTTCTTGGCTTCCTTAGTAGGGGTAGTATAGAGAATCCACCTGTAATGCAGGAGACACAGGTTCCATCCCTGGGTCTGGAAGACCCCCTGGAGAAGGAAATGGCAACCCCCTTCCAGTATTCTTGCTTGGAGAATCCCATGGACAGAGAAGCCTGGTGGGCTACAGTCCGTGGGGTCACAAAGAATTGGACATGACTAAGTGTACACATACCGACACCTATCCAAATAAGAAAGAAAAGAAATCTGCCTCTTATAATTTCTACCTCTGGATCCTTATTCTGTGATCGGCATCAGACAAACCAAACCCATATTCTCTTCCATGCAATATTCATTTGAATAATTGAACTTTCCCTGTTGTAGAATATACTACAGAATTGGTTGAGTTTCATAATGCTAACTGAAAGGAAAATTTGTCTCCAGTAATGATACTACAATGTGTGGAAGCTTTAGGGACTTGCACACCATCTCATGGTTTTGAAGTGTGTGGGTAGATACAGAGTTGACAGATTAGTCAGGGATTTGTCAAGAGTATTAATTACAAACTTTGAAATCTTGGTCAGTGAAAGTTCATCATAGTGTACCTTGTGAATGTGATCAAAGTCTTTTCAGTACTGATTTGATGATGCTTAACCACAGTGTGTAAAGAATGAAGGTTTTCATTAGAAAATACTGATGTAATAGAGCAAGTTTTAAGGGAAGATGGATTGTTAGACTATTAAGATTCATGTTCTTTCCCCACCTACTCCCCATCCCCGCTTGGGGAGCCCACTCTCACTGTCTCTGAACACCTGAAGTGGCGTTTTGAACTATTGCAAAGAACTGTCATCTTAACAGCATTAGTGTAACTCAGCAATGACCACCACCATGAGGGCAAAGGTGGGGTTGGTATAAGTGATGTTTTAAAAACCATAAAAATAAACCATAAAAACCTGGGGGCTAACTGTAATTTAGTGAGTGAAAGAAATTTATGGCTGGATGAAAACTTGAAAAATGGAGGAGTAAATTGTGTAGCTAGTAAGTGGGAAAGGAAAGTAGTTCTTCTGCTCTGCCCTTGTCAAGGTTTAGGAAAACAATCTATTATGTTTAAGAGCTTTTTTTTTTTTTTTCCTGGCACCTAAAGCATGGGAAATGAAATAAAAATACGCTCAGTGCAGCTCCTTCAAAATCACTGGCCTGCATTTCCCTTTCTCTTCTGCAGGAAAAGCTTATCTGTGGCTTCCAACTTTTGCCAGGACACAAGGGTGTCAGTGGGGTTCCTTTGTGTTACATTTCCTGCGCAGGTATATTTCCTGCACAGCAGCGGGGGTGGGAGGTGCCCAAAGGTACCAATGCATGGCCTCGGCCCCCCAGCTCCACTGTGCAGATGTCTCAGGAACTGTGGTCTCTGCCAGCCAGGGGTGGGAGGTGCTGGTCATTGTGGAATAGCGGGAAGTCTCCACTGGTTCCCTTTTTTCTGTTCTTGCTCTTCAGTTGCCTCTGTGTGCCAGAGGGTGGCACCCCAGTCACTCCAGAGGTAGAGTGGAGGGAAAGGGAAAGAACCGGAGGAGAGATGGGGGAAGGGGAATGGAGGCTGGAAAGCGGGGTTCTCTAGGTGTTGGTCTCCGGCCCCCAGCTAATTTGGAACCCACACCCACGCCTTCTCGGAATAAGCTTGCTTCTGCCAGACTAAGTGTCAAGAGCTAGGAATTTCTAAGATGAAGAAGGCTTGTGACGGTGACCAACAGCCTCTACCCTCCTGGGTCCCAGGAAATCGGAAGGGAAACCAGCGTCAGCGACTGCTGGGTGTGCCGGTGCTTGCGGGTGGGCGTGAAGCGGCTGGCACCAAAGCGCTATGAGGAGTGAGCCAACATCTGACCCGTCCTCCTGTGCTGTCTTTTGCAGTTGCTCCATTTCTGCGACTCAGTGAAGGATGATGCCCTAAGGGTGATCTCTGCCTTTAACATCTCACACGCCTCCCTCCACGCACCGATCGCTGGAATCGCCAACCCGAAGGCCGCCTGGGTTTTGTACCCAGCACCACAGCATTCCCTGGCCGGGGAAAGAGCGCGATCTCCGCGGCCCAAGCTGGGAGCCAAGCTGTAAGCGGGTGGGGCGGCCAGGGTTGGTGGCCCGCCCGCAGCTGCCAGAATGCTTCTCAGACGCCTGGAGCTGGGGCCCGAGGCCGGCTGGCACGCGCTGCGCCGCGGCCCTCAGGGATTTCGGTCATGGAATGAGGTTCCCGCTGAGGCTGGCCAGGCTACTAGGCTTTTGGGAGGCGGCAGCCCCATTTCCGATCCGGAACGCGGCCTTTTATCCTCCCCAAGTAACTCCGACTCCCCGGGCCATGCCCTCTGCCGCCTAGGGCACTACACCGAGTGGGCTTTCCTTTGGGCGCGGTGCAGAGCCGGTTGCCATCCAAGTGGCACCGCTGCTAGTGGTGATTCAGGTTCCCAGTGATTTGGGAAGACTGTGGTGCTGGATGAAAAATAAACGTCTAAAAATGAAACGCCCGTAGGCAAAGGTTCAATTCAGCAAGCGACGCTTTCCCAGCCCCCACCCCGGGGGGCGGGGGGCGCCCTGCGAGGAAACACACGAGCCGGGAGAGGGGAGTGTGAACCTGGAGTCCTGCTCTGGGCAAAGCATGAACCCGGGCGTGTCCCTCCAGGCTGGCAGCTTCCGGACCGACCGCCAGACGAAGCTCGGAAACATTTTTACCAAATTAAAGTGTAGTGTCTTCTTGAGAAGAGCGCAGACAGAGATAGAGTTTCGTAATGAAATAAGGCGTCGGGAAGGTTCCCGCAGCTTGCAGAGCACCGGGAGGTGAGCGAGGCGATCCACTGTAGTTAAGCTGGTTTCGGGACTTGGAGAGACACGCCTGTGGTTCCAGCGAGGGCCACAGATGTCGCCCGACTTCACTCTTGCTTTCACTCTATGCCCTCCGTTTTCCCTCTCCGCATCTCGCGGAGGAGGCAGAAGGGGACGCCGCTCTGCTTCTGTCCACAGGACGGGAGCCAAGACCTCGCACCTACCCGCCCTCCCCTAGGCTGGGGCTCTGCGGGAGAGGGCGTGAAGGGTACGCCGTCACCCGACGTCAGGCGCTTGGTCGAAGCTCCTCAGCACAGTCTGGGTTGCGCGAACTGCCACCTCCAAGCCGACCGCCTGCTTGTGGCCCAAATAAGAGCATGTAGCGGGCTGCTTTCTCCGACTCCTTTTTTTTTTTTTTTTTTTAAGTGTTCACAGGGTCACCAGAGCAGACGACGCGGGGGCGGCGGAGCTGCACAGAAGCAAAAAACAACCATCGGGGTTTCTTCTGTGTGGTTCTTTTCCGGTCCCTGTCTTCATCGTCCAACCCCACGGAGAGCGCGGAGCACTCGGGCGCGCGGCGGGTTTGGAGCTCCTCGCGGGCACAGAAGGTTGGTCTGTTTTCCCCCCGAGTGCCGCGATAGGAGGTTAAGGCGCAGAGTTTGCCTGCGGCCGCCACCTGTTAACCACTGATGGCAGTTCCAAGCTGCGGACACCCGCGCGCGTCCTTTGCCTCCTGCAGCGAAATCCCGGGGTGGAGCCCGGCGCGCGTCCTCCAGCCCCTCGGCCTCCTTCACCTCGCTCAGGACTCGCGGGAGGATGCGCTGAGAAAACAAACCTGGGGCTGTGCTGTTAATGTTCCGCATTTGCTTATAAAACACAAAAACTGACCAAGGTGGCTAGACGGCGGGATCATTCCTCGCTGATTTGCTTCTCTGCACCGAGGCACTCATCTGGGGTTCGGGTTAGGGAGACCCCTAAATAGAGTCTGTAATCCATCTAGCCTGATCTCTCCCGCGGCGGGATGTTCCATCTCCTAACCAATTTGCCCTCCACTACTCCGGCTGCGGGCGTCTCAAAACTAGGGGAGCCCAGGGAAGGGCGGAGGTGGGGATGCAGGATGCGTATTGAAAGGGCCGTAGGCGTGCGGACCACGGCGTTCACAGACTTTGGTCTTCCGGGGAAGGAGTGGAGTGGGGCTTCTGACTCTAAAGACAAGGAGACGGGGACCCGCAGGGAGGAGGGATAGGGGTATATTGCGCTCTCCCTGCTGCTCTCTACGAGCCCTCTGAGGCCCTCGGCGCTGCCTTCTCTTATCTTAACACGCAGGGGACCATTCCTGGACGGTTCTCTGAGAGCCCAACAATTCTCGAGGACCCCACCAAGTGGAGGCACCATCTTATCTCCCATCTGGAAGCCACGACTCTTCCCAGCCCTTTTTTCTTAAAAGGATCTTTAAAGATTTTTTCATTTCCTTATTTCACCTGCTCAGCGTTCACTCCCAGTCTCGCAGCGGCGCTGCGGAAAAACGCATCCGGGGATCGCCCTGGGTCCTTTTCTCAGCTCCCCATTACAGGCTTTCCAGGGGAGATTTGGCGCGGTAGAAAAGCTGGATGCAACTTGGGGTGGCTTTAGAGAGGGAGCCTAAGAGTACCGCGTTAGGCGAGAGAGAGGAACATGAGCGACAGTCGGCAGATGGGGGTCCAGCGCGGAGCCCCCTCATCTGGAAGGGAGGAGACACCCCTCTCACCCTTGGACCTGCGCGTTCCCGAGGACCCACCCAGTCTCGGCGCCTGCCCCAGGACAGCTCAGAAGGGAAACTCCCGAGGCAGAGCCAAGGCTCAGGGGCGCCTCTTGAGGCTTTCCGCAGGCGGCAGAGGCCGGGCCTGGCTCAGNCAGCACCGATTCCAGGAGTAATTGACATTGTTGCTGTTTTGTTTGGTGGCTGGAAGTTTAGTCCCTCTCCCCACTTCGCCCCCCCCCAATGATACCTTTATTTTTAAGGTTATTTCTATTATTTTGGAAGGTTTTATGGAGAACTACTCTATTAGTAATGACTTTAACAATGTTAAAGTATTGGGTGTTAATTCTAAGAATTTGTCATGAAGAGGTGAAAGTTTGCCCATTTAGGTATTGGTTGTAATTGTTACTTTGCTGAAGATAACCCTAGTTTTAATTTTCCTTGCAGAAAAAAAGACCAAATGGCAAAGCAACCTTCCGATGTAAGTTCTGAGTGTGACAGAGAAGGTGGACAATTGCAGCCTGCCGAGAGGCCTCCTCAGCTCAGACCAGGGGCCCCCACCTCTTTACAGACAGAGCGGCAAGGTAATCCTGAAGGAGAAGGGGACCACTGCCCCCAAGGCAGCCCGCAGGGCCCGCTGGCCCCACCGGCCAGCCCCGGCCCTTTCGCTACCAGATCCCCGCTCTTCATCTTCGTGAGAAGATCCTCCTTGCTGTCTCGATCCTCCAGTGGGTATTTCTCTTTTGACACAGACAGGAGCCCGGCACCCATGAGTTGTGATAAATCCACACAGACCCCAAGCCCTCCTTGCCAGGCCTTCAACCATTATCTCAGTGCAATGGGTAAGCAATACCGGGGAGGCGACTGTGCATGCGTGGGCGCTTGAGTATCAGTGCGGAGCATTTAGAGCAGCCCCCTGTTTAGACTCGTTTTACTGATCTGTTTCATGTTCTGTTGGGAATGGAGCACATGTCAAGTAAAACATCCAACCAACATTTTAAAAAGCATGTTGCTAAGGTTCGTGGCAGCAGTGAGTTGATGTCTATACATCAGCCTGTTGGGGAGTATGTATCATGCATCATACCCCAAGGTGCCTTCGTAAAGTGTCTTAATTGCTGCGTGCTTAAGATGTACCTTAAGATGTACTCATTAATGACATTCCATTTGAAAGGGACTCCCCAATCAGTTATGGNTGATGTCTATACATCAGCCTGTTGGGGAGTATGTATCATGCATCATACCCCAAGGTGCCTTCGTAAAGTGTCTTAATTGCTGCGTGCTTAAGATGTACCTTAAGATGTACTCATTAATGACATTCCATTTGAAAGGGACTCCCCAATCAGTTATGGGAGATAGCGTGATAACCTAATCAAAACTGTGGAGAAAGAGATGAGAGAAGTTCATCATTTTAAAAAATGATATTTTTATAAAGATGAACTAGTTCATATCTGCCTTCCCACCATAGAACCATGAAAACAGTTTGTTTTCTACTTAGATTTCTTTTTAGACTTCTTTTGTTTTCTAGGGGTTAGAAGTTTGGACAATAGTACTAACAAGATTAGATTGTGGAATTTTATTTCAGGGGTTAAAGGCAGTCTAGAGTCTGAAGAAGGAGTGGCAAGCATGATGCCCAGAAAAGTCGGGCAGTCCCTTTGGTGAGGGCCCTGACAGAGGGAAGGAGCGCGTGCCAGCTTGAAGAGCATTTGCCCTTGTCCGTTTGGGTGCCCCCAGGTGTAGCTGTGAGGCTGTGTGGTCTCTAGCTGGTAGGTTTTCCTATGTGAAGGGGCTTCCCTGGTGGCTCAGATGGTCAAGAATCTGAGGCAATGCAGGAGACCCAGGTTTGATACCTGGGTGAGGAAGATCCCCTGGAAGTTTTCCTCTAGGCCAAATAGTCTGAGAATGCAGAGGTTGATGTCTGTAATATGATTATTAAACAGGGTAACTCATTTAGAACTTTGAAAGCACAGTACATGCCACATAAAAACATCTGTGGGCTTGATTTGACCAGTTGAGCTTCCAGCATGTGACTTTGAGTATATGCAGTTCTAGCCACCCTAATCAGCGGGTACATGGGTTGGTTCAAATCACTGTTCTTCAGTAGTGGAAAAGGTTTAATAATCAGCGGGTACATGGGTTGGTTCAAATTGTTGCTCTTCAGTAATGGAAAAGGTTCTTATCTTGATTAGGATTCACCAGAATCTCACTTACCATTTATCCAGATTAGTTCTCCTGTGTTGAGATATAAGTAAGTTGGCAGCATTAAGGATTAAGAAATCCAGCATAGGTTCTGTTTAAAACATAGGTGACACCATGTCAAAAGCTAATTAAAATGAAATCATCAGGGTAGACATGTGACTGTTGGACCGAAATGACAAATCTTAGTTTTGCAAGTACCACAGAGCTCTGTCTATAAAATCTTCAGTAGGATAAGCTGTGCAGGTCTGTCCCCATGTTGCAAAATTAGAAAGAACCTCAGAAGTTGGGCACAGCTGGGAAGTGACAGGCACATGACAAAAACACCAGCAGCTGTACGTGTTGGCTGCTCATCTCCTGCTGAATGCTGAGAGTTGCTTTATTAGGACCCCTTCCTTAGGGAAAGGAACTGGAAGTTTTACTATGATTGTAGTTATTGCTATTCCCGAGTTCATTTCAGCCTTAGAAGGTCTTGGTGTTTGCATATGTTTTTCTGCCCTTGAAAATGCTCTTGACTGTAGGAGCATTTATAGATACATAATGAGTTACTAAATGAGTTAATGTGGTTTTACAGTGTACATGTTTAAATGAAAATGGGAAAAGTGTTAGTCGCTCAGTCGTGTCTGACTCTTGGTGACCCCATGGACTGTAGCCCTGCCAGGCTTCTCTGTCCGTGGAGTTCTCCAGGCAAGAATATTGAAGTGAGAGCCTTTCCCTTCTCTAGGGGATCTTCCTGACCCAGGATAGAACCCATGTTTCCTGCATTGTAGGCAGGTCCTTTACCATCTGAGCCACCAGGGAAGCTTGTGGATGTTTAAAAAACCCCATGCTTTTGTTTTTTTTTTCAAGGATTCTTCAGAAGCTATTATAGTTTCCCCCTGCAGATCTTTGAATCAGTTTCTGCAGGTAGCGTAGTGCATGGAAATAGTTTCTCATTGCCTGGAATATTCCTCCTTCAACTAGGAATAGTGGGTGTGGTAGTTTTGTGTTTTTGTTTAAGTAGGGATGGGCATGAGTGTTTTTTCTGGTGATGTTTAGCAAGCTAATTATAAGGTAAGCACCGTTACTTGAGATGACAGATGTAGAGCTTTAGCGAGGTCACAATCTAAATTATTAAGCAAAGTTACAGTTTTACCTGTGAAATATAAAATAATGGATCCTGAGGTGTAATTTTATAGTATTAACTGCATTCCCATAGGTTGGTGTGATAACTTAGAGGTTAATGCATAGGATTAAATGATAAGTTTGGAGGGGTTTGTCTGAAGATAATGCATCAAGTTTTCAGTATTAAGTTCTTGGGAGATTTATTGGGATTGGAGTGAATTACTGATGCGGGGAGGGGATTAAGATGTGAGTGTGTTAAAGAATAAAACTTGCATCTTTTGTAGTCCGTAACTTTTTTTCCTGGCTATGCTTAAAATACTTCAGTGCCTGGGGACCACTTCAACATGATGATTTGATCACCTTGTGTTCTCAGCATGGCCATGAGTAGCAGCACTCCTTGCTCCGCCATACCCATTAAAATGTTCAATGAAGCTTCTGATAATTTGTCGCAAAGTACATTTTCCACAAAGAGGTCATTATGACTGCTTTCAACCAGCGGCAGCACAAATGGGAGGTTAGAAAGAGGTCCTTCCTTGGGGCTTCCTTTGGCCACAGAACAGCTTTCTGCTGAGTGACTCGGGGTGGAGAGCGTGTATGTTGTGGTTTTGTCCTGAGAATGTAAAGTCTTGTCTAGGATATGCAACAGATGTTTGAGCTATAAATGTCTTTCCATTGTCTTCTTCGTCCTCAATTTTTCTGAAGATATGTTCAAAAAATATTTGTAAGAGAGGCAGTTCTTTCATTTTTACCAAATTTTATTCTCTTTACCCCCTGGGAGGATTGACTTGGCAAATGCTATCTTAAATTAGTGAGCTGTGTATTCTCATCAGAATCACCAACAGAGGTGTTGATTTGCAGGGTGCCTTTTCTGGAGAGTGTGCTTATGCCATGGATATGTTTAATTCAGATGTGCACTAAATTCTGTACAAGTTCATATGCTTTGAAGATGAAGTCTAAGCAGTTGCAAATCAGAGCTCAGGAAGGTTGAGTATAGGTGAAGGCTAGTTATTAACAGCTCCTGTCCTCTTTTTGGTAAATGTTATACTTGTTCCTGGCGCATTAGAGTCCATTGGTGGGAGTTAATTGAGTTGTTCTTCAAGTCCATCCGTCAGCATCTTGTGCCTGCGATCCTTATAGCTGGTAACTGTGAGCAATGTGAAGATGCTCAACATGACTACAGAGCTTTTAAACTGTGAGCTCTCAGAGTGGGGACATGACATCCTGAAGGTCCTGATGAGACCCGGAGAGGAGGAGGAGGTGCTTAAAGGATGTTCAGAGTCATTCAAGCTTTGCCTTTCCAGAGAGCTGACCAGGGACAGATAAGGTTTCCCAAAAAGTCTTTTGCAGGAAAATGACCTTGCCCATGCCTGTCAAAAAATAGGTTTTGTTATTTAGATCCAGCTGTCAGGTGTGTCGTGCAGGAGTGATAGGTATGGTGGCAGGAGCACAGGCCCAGCGGGGAAGCCTCCCGGGAACATCGAGCCGTTGCTGTGGGACTGGTGCAGCCGAGAGGTCAGTCACTCAGCGTCCGCGAGCGCTGCGGTTTGTAGGTTTAGCGTCGAAGAAAGAAAGTAAAATGCCTCAGTCTTTTTTGTATGAATTGTATGCTGAGATGTTTTGAATATAGTGGGTTAAATTATATATTTTTTTTTATCATAATCACAAAACGTACCGTCTTCACTGTTTCTGAGAATACTCTGTAGTCATGTTGAGCGTCTTCACATTGCTGTGCAGCCAGTTCTTAGAGCTTTCTCATCATACACAACTGAAACTTGGTAGCCGTTAAAGCACCTCCCCATTTCTCTCTCCCACCCAGCTCTTGGCAGCCAGCATTCTACCTTCTGTGTGATTTTTGATGACTCTAATTAGGTACCTCATGTGAGTGGAGTTAGACAGTATTTGACTTTTTCTGACTGGCTTATCTCATTTAGCATAATGTCCTGAGGAGTCATCCACATTGTAATCCATGGAGCAGATTTCCTTCCTTTTTAAGGCTGAATCAGATTCCGTTGTATGTATAAAGCACATTTTCTTTATCCATTCATTTGTTGGTGAACACTGGGTTGCTTTCATCTCTTTGCTGCTGTGAATAATACTGCTGTGAACATGGATGTGCATATTTCTGTCTGAGATCTTACTCTCCACTCTTTCAGATACATACCTAAAAGGGGGATGGCTGGGTCCTACAAGAGATCTATTTTCAGTTTTTTAAGGAACCTCCATGCTGTTTTCCACAGTGGCTGCGCTGATTTATGTTCCCACCATCAGTATTCCTTTTCTCTACATCCTCAACCAGCATTTGTTACCCTTTTCTGACAATAGCCATTTTAACGGGAGTCAGGTGATAACTCCTTGTGGTTTAGATTCGCAGCTTCCTAATGGTTAGTCACGTTGAGCATCTTTTCATATGTTTTGGGGGCATTAAGTGTTTTTTGATATTAACCTTACCAGTTTCTTTTTACTTCTTTAAGTGGGACTACTAGAAAAAAGTCAGATTAGGTCTGTGGCTAGCATTCTGCTCTAACAGAATGGGTTGGGATGGGTTGGCCTTGCAGATGAGGAAGCTGGACCCAGCTTGGTGCTTCACCAGCCAGACCTGACTCTTCCTCTCAAAGCACCTCACTTCCATGGAACTTATTCCTTTGGTTACTCTTGTTGACTTAGATGAGTGAAAGTAATCACCCTAATCTTGTAAGCATCTTAAACATCAGATGGGCTTTGTAAGATCTACTCTCCAGGCAAATGTAAATATCGGTTTTGTTTCACCCCTTTAAACTCTGTGGTCCCTGCAGGTTTTTGAGAAGGTGGAAGGTGGAGGATTTGGTTCCTTGGGCACTGTAAGTCCGCCCACAAATCCTGAGGATAGTCTTCTTTGCTGAAGACCTGGTTCTGGCCTCCAAACCCCAAGGTCCCTCGTTCGGACTCCGGGAGAAACAGGTAGTTTGTATTACTGTGTCCTGTTGGGGGGCAGAAAGTGAGGACGGAGGGGGAGCAGCAGCTTCACTGGTTCCTCACAGCTTAGTAAGTCACAGCTTCCTAGACGTTTTAAAGTTACATCTGTTAAAAAACCCAAAATCTTTGAGGCACAAATAGATTGACATGCAGTTGCAAGAGATACCAGGTCCTAGGTGTCCTTTGCCCAGTTTACCATGGTGGCAGCAGCTTGTTTAAATAGCACCCGTGACGGATTCGTGTCAATGTATGCCAAAACCAATACAGTACTGTAAAGTAAAATAAAGTAAAAATAAAAATTAAAAAAAAAATAAAAAAATAAATAGCACAGTGACTTCCCTGGCGGCTCAGACGGTAGAGAATCTGCCTGCAGTGCAGGAGACGTGGGTTCGATCCTTTGGTCGGGAAGAGCCCCTGGAGAAGGAAATGGCAACCCACTTAAGTATTCTTGCCTGGAGAATTCCATGGGCAGAGCAGTCTGGCGGGCTGCAGTCCATGGGGTTGCAAAGAGTCAGACACGGCTGAGTGACTAACACAGCCACCACATCATAGCCAGCCCGTGACATTTTAGAACCCCACTGCCTTATGTAAATTTCAGCAGCCTCACGTGGACTTTGTTTGTGTGCGAGCGAGTATGTTCTGTGCCATTTTATCAGATGTGTAGGTTTGTGTGACGCCCAGGATGGTCGGGATCCAGAAGAATTCCATCCCTCAGTTCCTCTTGCACATTTTTATAGTCACAGCCACCTTCCTCCTGCTCCCTAACCCCCAACAGCCATGAATCTGAGTGGCAGGTCTGTACTTCGGTCCTTTTAAGTATGCTATCAAAATAGAGTCATACCGTAAGTGGCTTTTTGAACTTGGCTCTTTTCACTCAGCATGAAACCACTGAGGTCCACCCAGGACGCTGTGCGTATTGCACGTGCCTCTGTTTCCCTGTTGGCCTGTTGAAGGACATTGGCTGTTGGCAGGGACCTGGCATAGCTGGAACTTGGGGGCATTGGCCAGCTCACCCTGCATATCGCACTTTGCCGTCTGGTGAGTCTTTGGGCAGCTTTCGGTTGAAGGCCATGGGCACCGGCCTTTATTTTTAAGCTGCTGCCTCGCCGCCAGCCTGGCCACTACCTGACGTGTGCATGGTGACAGCTCGCTGGAGCGGTGCTGCTGCTGCTGCTGAGTCGCTCGGTCGTGCCCGACCCTGTGCGACCCCATAGACGGCAGCCCACCAGGCTCCCCCGTCCCCGGGATTCTCCGGGCGGGAACACTGGAGTGCTGGTGGCACTCAGTGGTTTTTCGCATCTGTCTGTCTCTATCTGCCTCCTATGAGATGGTTGTTCGCCACGACAACAGAACTGTTCCTGTACAGGTTTTTGTGTGAATGTGAGTCTTCATCATTTCTCTGGGGTAGATGTCCAGAAATGCAATCGCTGGGTCAGATGGTAGTTTAGTTTTTTTTTTTTTTAAGAAACTGCCAGACAGTTTGCCAGAGTGTGCAATTTTCCAAAATTGTTTTAGTCTCAGTCCTGGTTATAACTTATAGAAAACTAGAAAAGACCAATATCAGGGGTGAACTGGGCTAGCACAACAGAGCGTGCGTCCAAATACTTGTATTGTCTTATTTTTGAATCTTCCTAGATTTGTTAGTCTCTCTAGAGTTTGTCCGTTTTGTTTTCTTTAAACCAGCCTTCGGTTTCATTTACTTTCCTCTGTTATTTTCCTGTCTTCAGTTCTGTTGTATTATTCTGCTGTTTACTTTGTGTCGGTTTTGTGTTTTCTAATTTCTTGAGGGTAGGAATTTAGAGTAGTGGTCCCTTTCCTCTTTTCTACTGCAAGCATTTAGTGTCATAAATTTCTCTTCTTCCGGGCTTTAACTGTATCCCACATGTTTTGATATATTCTGTTTTCATTTTCATTGACTTCTGTGTTCTTTGCTTTGACCCTCAGACCCTAGACTATTTAGACATGTGTTGTTTCCTTTCCAACTACTTGAAGATTGTCTTGTCTTTCTGATGTTTTCTTGTATGATTCCAGTATGGTCAGAGAACATACTCTGAGTGAATTCAGTTCTTTTGAATTTGCGGGTCAGGACATGGTCTGTTTGGGGAGTGGCCCACGAGCGCCTGTGGGCTGGGGCGTTTGTCGCCTGCTGCTGTTGGGTGGCGCGTCCGTATGTACTTGTCCATTGGATCTTATCAGCTGCTTGTGTTGTTAGCTCCTCTGTATCTTTTCTGAGCTTCTGTCTAGTTGTCCCGTCAGTTGCTCAGAGTACAGTGTTGAAGTCCCCGACTATACGAGTGGATTTGTCTGTTTCTCCTTTCATATCTGTCAGACTCTCTTCCATACACTGCAAGGCTCTGTTAGGTGTGTGCACATTTTGAATTATGTCTTCCTGTTAGATTGATCCTTCCATCCTTGCTGTGACGTCTACTTTATCAGATATTAATGTAGCCACTCCTGCTTTTTGTAAAAGATATTAGCAGGGTTTGTATTTGCAGTGAGGTTCTTTTGTGTGCAATGCATCTTTAGATGATACTGTTTTTTTTTTTTTTTTTTACCACGTTCAGTCTGTCTGCTCAGCCGTGTGCTGAGACCGGTTGCGTTTAGGCTAGCTGCTGATGTGTTAGAGCTTGAGTCTGCCAGCTTGCTGTCTTTCTGTTTCCTCTGTTTTTTGTGTTGCTTTTTTTCAGTCTTACTAAGAATTATTTGAACACTTTTTACGATTCCATCTTGGTTTTTTCTCTTTTTTTTGGTAGTCTTTTTACACATATTGCCCTGCGTGCTCAGTTGCTTAAGTCGTGCCTGACTCTGTGACCCCATGGACTGTAGCCCACCAGGCTCCTCTGTCCATGGGGCTTTTTAGGCAAGAATACTGGAGTCAGGTGCTGTTTCCTCCTCCAGGGGATCTTCCTGACCCAGAAATCGAAGCCCAGTGTCCTGCATTGCAGGTGATTCTTAACCGCTGAGCCATTGGGGAAGGCATTATATTTGCTCGGGTGTTGCGCTATACATGTGTAACTTGTAACTTATTATCATCTGCCACTCTCAGTGATACCACTGGTTTGCGGCTTCAGCACAGCATAGGTACCTTACTTCTTCCTTTTAGGTCCCTTTATCCTGCCCTGTTTTTTATTTTATTATTTCTTTAAATTTTTTCAATTTTTTTCTGGGTTTTAGTTGCAGCATGTGGGACTTTTTGTGGAGGGGCACAGGCTTCTCTAGTTGGAATACACAAGCTCCAGATCACCTGGGGTCCATAGTTGTGGCATGTGGGCTTCATCGCCCCACAGCTCCCTGACAAGGGATCGAACCCATGTCCCCTCCCTCGGAAAGCAGATTGGTAACCACTGGACCACCAGGGAAGTCTCTGCCCTGATTTTTAAATGTCTTAAAACATTTCTTCCATATATACGGAGTACTATGTCAGATGACACTATTATTATTATTATTTTTGCTGTGACCATCAAATATAACTTAAGAAACTTCTGAAAAGTTGGCTAGTTTATTATATGTACCTCCATTTTTTCCCTTCCTAATGTTCTTTCCTTTCTGAAGTCCCAAGAGCGTTATCATTTCCTTCCTTCCTAGCGGACGTCTTTTATCATTCTTCAATGACAGGCCTGCTAGCAACAATCATTAGTTCTCTTTCATCTGAGAATCTATTTCCCCTCCACCCCAGAGGATATCTTCACTGGATATAGAATTTGTGGTTGATGGCTGTTGGGTTTTTTTTTTTTTTTTTTTTAGTGCTTGAAAAACATGTCATTTCCTCCTGACCTTCATGGTTGTAGGTGAGAAATCCTTTGTCACTCGAGTTGTTTTCCTGTAAGTGATGTGTCATTTCTGTCTGGCTACTTCTGGGGGTTTTCCTTGTGTTTAGCTTCTAGAAATTTAGTGTGGCTTGGATTTTTTAGGTTTATCTCTTTTGAGATTCACTCGGCTTCTTAAATCTGTGATTTGATGTTTTGTGCCAAGTTTGGGAAGTGTGTAGCCGTTACATTTTTGGAGACTTTCCCAGTCCCTCCCTGCCTCTTTTGGGACTCCGGTAGGAGAATATTAGTGTTGTGTTGGGGTCTCACAGGTCTCTGAGATGGCCGTTCATTTTTCATCACGTACCCTCTCTCTTCTGCTGAAATTCTGTTGATCAGCTTCATGTCAGCCAATTCTGTCATCTGTCAGTTCCACTTATTCTTGGTCCTATCCAGTGCTTTTCTACTCTAAATGTATTTTTCAGTTCTAAGATTTTGCCTGCTCCTGCCGGGGCTGGGGGGGTGGACGTTCAGATCCCTTCCCAGCACAGCAGGGCACTGCCTGTGCGGCTTCACGGAGCCCCACTGGGGGCGGGTGCGCCCTCGGCCCTGCCGATTCGAGGAGGGGAAAGGGTGGAGGACTGACTTGCAGGCCTTGTTTCTGCAGGAGGGGGGCCAAGGCTCAGCTCCTCTCTGCTCCCTGTTGACACCAGTGGAGGCTGGAGGGGGGCGAACGCCAGCCCTGCCTGCCACGCCTGGTTCCCCCTTCATGCTGGGTGGGTGTGGAGACCTGGTGTCCCACCGGGTCCTGCTGACTCTTAAGGCTGGGATGGGGGGCCAGTGGGTTTCCTGCTGCCTCCTTCAGGCGTACTGCTGCCAGGGGCTGGGCAGGTTCAGCTTCCCGCTAGGCCTTCCCCTGCCACAGGTAAGGGTGACTCACTCTGACTTGTTCTGTCTCATTGCTCATCAGCATGAGGTGGAGGTGGGGGCTGGGCCCACTGACCATATGCATGTGTATGTGTGTGTGTGTGTGTGTGTGTGCACGCGCGCACACGCACATGGTCGTGGCGACTCACCCAGCCTGTTACTGCTTCTATGCAGCTTAGTCAGGGTGGCGGGTCAGCGAAGAGGACAGTGGAGGACAGAGAAGCCTGGCAGGCTGCAGTCCACGGGGTCACAAAGGGTGGGACGCGACTTAGCGACTAATCAACAGCAGGGTCAGCTCTCCATGGGGCCCCCAGGGTGGGACCATAGCATCTTCTGTTTCCTCTGGGCAGAACCTGGGAGGCCAGCTCCCCCACCTAACCTGCCGCACCACCTGGATGGTTGCAGAGCAGGGAGCACGCCTGCTGGGTGGGGGATGGGTGGCGTGCGGTGCTCGGGGGCAGTGGGGTGGGTGTAGCTAAGAGACTTTGCTCTGGGGGAGCCCCAGTCCTTAGGCTCAGGGAGACAGGCTCTCCTTGCTGTCTTTTCTCTCCGCCTGTTGGAGATTGCATTGCAGGTGTCTGCAGTGCTGCGGCTGGGGGTATGGAGGATCCAGGAGAGTCACCCCCATGTCATTCCTCAAACCCCATGGTCGCCAGGGAGCCCACTCTCACTTCCCTCTCAGTCCTCTGTGCTTGCTTCACTTACTTTGTTAGTTTTATCTGTGTGTTTCTCTTTGGCTGTAATGCGTCTTCCCAGCTGCACAGGCCGCTGCCCAGGCCTCTCCTCTAGGCGCAGTGAGCAGAGGCTGCTCTTGGTTGCAGTGTGGGGGCTGCTTGTTGCGCTGGCTTCTCTCATTGCAGAGGGCAGGCTCTAGGGTGAGAGGGCTTCGGTGGTTGCGACTGATGCCCGGGCTTGCACGGGCTTAGTTGCTGCCGGGCACGTGGCCTCTTCCCAGACCAGGGGTCAGACTGCTGTCTCCTCCGTCGGCAGGTGGATTCTTCAGGGAAGACCCTGTGCTTGCCTGTTACAATCCAGGGGTTTAGTTGTGGAAAAGGAGGGCCTTGGAGAACAGGGAGACCCCACCTTCATGGAACTGGAACCCTTTATTTCCTTTTCACCAAGTGCTCACAGCTGATGTCGACTGGCTCTGGTTGCAAAGTGCTGGGTTGGCCCAAAAGTTAATTCAGGTTTTTCCGTAACATCTTAACGGAAAAACCCAAACTAATTTTTTGGCCAACCCAGTACTACTACGTTTGAGAAATCGTGTCTTTCGCCCTTTATTTTTACTCTATACAGGATAATCGGAGAAGGCGATGGCACCCCACTCCAGTACTCTTGCCTGGAAAATCCCATGGATGGAGGAGCCTGGTAGGCGGCAGTCCATGGGGTCGCGAAGAGTCGGACACGACTGAGCGACTTCACTTTCACTTTTTACTTTCATGCATTGGAGAAGGAAATGGCAACCCACTCCAATGTTCTTGCCTGGAGAATCCCAGGGACGGGGGAGCCTGGTGGGCTGCCGTCTGTGGGGTTGCACAGAGTCGGACACGACTGAAGCGACTTAGTAGTAGTACGGGATAATAGGCTTTTCGTGTCGGCAGAGATTGAACAGTAATCCTTGACATGTTTTTCAGACACTAACCGCAGCGTTCAGTCTTGTAATCCCTCTGGTTGCGCACCCTCAGTGGGTACCCAGCAGGCCCCCCTCGTAGGCACTGCCTGAAAATTTATGGGTAACTCAAGTTTGGCAGCACATGCAGCAGAGGAACTTCTCATTAAGGAAAACGGTAAGTCCTGTAGTTCTTGGAATGACTGGACTCTACTGTAAAGCAGGAAGATGATCAATCATCCATTGGTTTGTCTTAGTTAATATTTAGGACCTGGGCGGTGTTAGATTTTTTTTTTTCAAGGATTCTTCAGAAGCTATTATAGTTTCCCCCTGCAGATCTTTGAATCAGTTTCTGCAGGTAGCGTAGTGCATGGAAATAGTTTCTCATTGCCTGGAATATTCCTCCTTCAACTAGGAATAGTGGGTGTGGTAGTTTTGTGTTTTTGTTTAAGTAGGGATGGGCATGAGTGTTTTTTCTGGTGATGTTTAGCAAGCTAATTATAAGGTAAGCACCGTTACTTGAGATGACAGATGTAGAGCTTTAGCGAGGTCACAATCTAAATTATTAAGCAAAGTTACAGTTTTACCTGTGAAATATAAAATAATGGATCCTGAGGTGTAATTTTATAGTATTAACTGCATTCCCATAGGTTGGTGTGATAACTTAGAGGTTAATGCATAGGATTAAATGATAAGTTTGGAGGGGTTTGTCTGAAGATAATGCATCAAGTTTTCAGTATTAAGTTCTTGGGAGATTTATTGGGATTGGAGTGAATTACTGATGCGGGGAGGGGATTAAGATGTGAGTGTGTTAAAGAATAAAACTTGCATCTTTTGTAGTCCGTAACTTTTTTTCCTGGCTATGCTTAAAATACTTCAGTGCCTGGGGACCACTTCAACATGATGATTTGATCAACTTGTGTTCTCAGCATGGCCATGAGTAGCAGCACTCCTTGCTCCGCCATACCCATTAAAATGTTCAATGAAGCTTCTGATAATTTGTCGCAAAGTACATTTTCCACAAAGAGGTCATTATGACTGCTTTCAACCAGCGGCAGCACAAATGGGAGGTTAGAAAGAGGTCCTTCCTTGGGGCTTCCTTTGGCCACAGAACAGCTTTCTGCTGAGTGACTCGGGGTGGAGAGCGTGTATGTTGTGGTTTTGTCCTGAGAATGTAAAGTCTTGTCTAGGATATGCAACAGATGTTTGAGCTATAAATGTCTTTCCATTGTCTTCTTCGTCCTCAATTTTTCTGAAGATATGTTCAAAAAATATTTGTAAGAGAGGCAGTTCTTTCATTTTTACCAAATTTTATTCTCTTTACCCCCTGGGAGGATTGACTTGGCAAATGCTATCTTAAATTAGTGAGCTGTGTATTCTCATCAGAATCACCAACAGAGGTGTTGATTTGCAGGGTGCCTTTTCTGGAGAGTGTGCTTATGCCATGGATATGTTTAATTCAGATGTGCACTAAATTCTGTACAAGTTCATATGCTTTGAAGATGAAGTCTAAGCAGTTGCAAATCAGAGCTCAGGAAGGTTGAGTATAGGTGAAGGCTAGTTATTAACAGCTCCTGTCCTCTTTTTGGTAAATGTTATACTTGTTCCTGGCGCATTAGAGTCCATTGGTGGGAGTTAATTGAGTTGTTCTTCAAGTCCATCCGTCAGCATCTTGTGCCTGCGATCCTTATAGCTGGTAACTGTGAGCAATGTGAAGATGCTCAACATGACTACAGAGCTTTTAAACTGTGAGCTCTCAGAGTGGGGACATGACATCCTGAAGGTCCTGATGAGACCCGGAGAGGAGGAGGAGGTGCTTAAAGGATGTTCAGAGTCATTCAAGCTTTGCCTTTCCAGAGAGCTGACCAGGGACAGATAAGGTTTCCCAAAAAGTCTTTTGCAGGAAAATGACCTTGCCCATGCCTGTCAAAAAATAGGTTTTGTTATTTAGATCCAGCTGTCAGGTGTGTCGTGCAGGAGTGATAGGTATGGTGGCAGGAGCACAGGCCCAGCGGGGAAGCCTCCCGGGAACATCGAGCCGTTGCCGTGGGACTGGTGTAGCCGAGAGGTCAGTCACTCAGCGTCCGCGAGCGCTGCGGTTTGTAGGTTTAGCGTCGAAGAAAGAAAGTAAAATGCCTCAGTCTTTTTTGTATGAATTGTATGCTGAGATGTTTTGAATATAGTGGGTTAAATTATATATATTTTTTTATCATAATCACAAAACGTACCGTCTTCACTGTTTCTGAGAATACTCTGTAGTCATGTTGAGCGTCTTCACATTGCTGTGCAGCCAGTTCTTAGAGCTTTCTCATCATACACAACTGAAACTTGGTAGCCGTTAAAGCACCTCCCCATTTCTCTCTCCCACCCAGCTCTTGGCAGCCAGCATTCTACCTTCTGTGTGATTTTTGATGACTCTAATTAGGTACCTCATGTGAGTGGAGTTAGACAGTATTTGACTTTTTCTGACTGGCTTATCTCATTTAGCATAATGTCCTGAGGAGTCATCCACATTGTAATCCATGGAGCAGATTTCCTTCCTTTTTAAGGCTGAATCAGATTCCGTTGTATGTATAAAGCACATTTTCTTTATCCATTCATTTGTTGGTGAACACTGGATTGCTTTCATCTCTTTGCTGCTGTGAATAATACTGCTGTGAACATGGATGTGCATATTTCTGTCTGAGATCTTACTCTCCACTCTTTCAGATACATACCTAAAAGGGGGATGGCTGGGTCCTACAAGAGATCTATTTTCAGTTTTTTAAGGAACCTCCATGCTGTTTTCCACAGTGGCTGCGCTGATTTATGTTCCCACCATCAGTATTCCTTTTCTCTACATCCTCAACCAGCATTTGTTATCCTTTTCTGACAATAGCCATTTTAACGGGAGTCAGGTGATAACTCCTTGTGGTTTAGATTCGCAGCTTCCTAATGGTTAGTCACGTTGAGCATCTTTTCATATGTTTTGGGGGCATTAAGTGTTTTTTGATGTTAACCTTACCAGTTTCTTTTTACTTCTTTAAGTGGGACTACTAGAAAAAAGTCAGATTAGGTCTGTGGCTAGCATTCTGCTCTAACAGAATGGGTTGGGATGGGTTGGCCTTGCAGATGAGGAAGCTGGACCCAGCTTGGTGCTTCACCAGCCAGACCTGACTCTTCCTCTCAAAGCACCTCACTTCCATGGAACTTATTCCTTTGGTTACTCTTGTTGACTTAGATGAGTGAAAGTAATCACCCTAATCTTGTAAGCATCTTAAACATCAGATGGGCTTTGTAAGATCTACTCTCCAGGCAAATGTAAATGTCGGTTTTGTTTCACCCCTTTAAACTCTGTGGTCCCTGCAGGTTTTTGAGAAGGTGGAAGGTGGAGGATTTGGTTCCTTGGGCACTGTAAGTCCGCCCACAAATCCTGAGGATAGTCTTCTTTGCTGAAGACCTGGTTCTGGCCTCCAAACCCCAAGGTCCCTCGTTCGGACTCCGGGAGAAACAGGTAGTTTGTATTACTGTGTCCTGTTGGGGGGCAGAAAGTGAGGACGGAGGGGGAGCAGCAGCTTCACTGGTTCCTCACAGCTTAGTAAGTCACAGCTTCCTAGACGTTTTAAAGTTACATCTGTTAAAAAACCCAAAATCTTTGAGGCACAAATAGATTGACATGCAGTTGCAAGAGATACCAGGTCCTAGGTGTCCTTTGCCCAGTTTACCATGGTGGCAGCAGCTTGTTTAAATAGCACCCGTGACGGATTCTCAGCAGCTTCACTGGTTCCTCACAGCTTAGTAAGTCACAGCTTCCTAGACGTTTTAAAGTTACATCTGTTAAAAAACCCAAAATCTTTGAGGCACAAATAGATTGACATGCAGTTGCAAGAGATACCAGGTCCTAGGTGTCCTTTGCCCAGTTTACCATGGTGGCAGCAGCTTGTTTAAATAGCACCCGTGACGGATTCATGTCAGTGTATGCCAAAACCAATACAGTACTGTAAAGTAAAATAAAGTAAAAATAAAAATTAAAAAAAAATAAAAAAATAAATAGCACAGTGACTTCCCTGGCGGCTCAGACGGTAGAGAATCTGCCTGCAGTGCAGGAGACGTGGGTTCGATCCTTTGGTCGGGAAGAGCCCCTGGAGAAGGAAATGGCAACCCACTTAAGTATTCTTGCCTGGAGAATTCCATGGGCAGAGCAGTCTGGCGGGCTGCAGTCCATGGGGTTGCAAAGAGTCAGACACGGCTGAGTGACTAACACAGCCACCACATCATAGCCAGCCCGTGACATTTTAGAACCCCACTGCCTTATGTAAATTTCAGCAGCCTCACGTGGACTTTGTTTGTGTGCGAGTGAGTATGTTCTGTGCCATTTTATCAGATGTGTAGGTTTGTGTGACGCCCAGGATGGTCGGGATCCAGAAGAATTCCATCCCTCAGTTCCTCTTGCACATTTTTATAGTCACAGCCACCTTCCTCCTGCTCCCTAACCCCCAACAGCCATGAATCTGAGTGGCAGGTCTGTACTTCGGTCCTTTTAAGTATGCTATCAAAATAGAGTCATACCGTAAGTGGCTTTTTGAACTTGGCTCTTTTCACTCAGCATGAAACCACTGAGGTCCACCCAGGACGCTGTGCGTATTGCACGTGCCTCTGTTTCCCTGTTGGCCTGTTGAAGGACATTGGCTGTTGGCAGGGACCTGGCATAGCTGGAACTTGGGGGCATTGGCCAGCTCACCCTGCACATCGCACTTTGCCGTCTGGTGTGTCTTTGGGCAGCTTTCGGTTGAAGGCCATGGGCACCGGCCTTTATTTTTAAGCTGCTGCCTCGCCGCCAGCCTGGCCACTACCTGACGTGTGCATGGTGACAGCTCGCTGGAGCGGTGCTGCTGCTGCTGCTGAGTCGCTCGGTCGTGCCCGACCCTGTGCGACCCCATAGACGGCAGCCCACCAGGCTCCCCCGTCCCCGGGATTCTCCGGGCGGGAACACTGGAGTGCTGGTGGCACTCAGTGGTTTTTCGCATCTGTCTGTCTCTATCTGCCTCCTATGAGATGGTTGTTCGCCACGACAACAGAACTGTTCCTGTACAGGTTTTTGTGTGAATGTGAGTCTTCATCATTTCTCTGGGGTAGATGTCCAGAAATGCAATCGCTGGGTCAGATGGTAGTTTAGTTTTTTTTTTTTTTAAGAAACTGCCAGACAGTTTGCCAGAGTGTGCAATTTTCCAAAATTGTTTTAGTCTCAGTCCTGGTTATAACTTATAGAAAACTAGAAAAGACCAATATCAGGGGTGAACTGGGCTAGCACAACAGAGCGTGCGTCCAAATACTTGTATTGTCTTATTTTTGAATCTTCCTAGATTTGTTAGTCTCTCTAGAGTTTGTCCGTTTTGTTTTCTTTAAACCAGCCTTCGGTTTCATTTACTTTCCTCTGTTATTTTCCTGTCTTCAGTTCTGTTGTATTATTCTGCTGTTTACTTTGTGTCGGTTTTGTGTTTTCTAATTTCTTGAGGGTAGGAATTTAGAGTAGTGGTCCCTTTCCTCTTTTCTACTGCACGCATTTAGTGTCATAAATTTCTCTTCTTCCGGGCTTTAACTGTATCCCACATGTTTTGATATATTCTGTTTTCATTTTCATTGACTTCTGTGTTCTTTGCTTTGACCCTCAGACCCTAGACTATTTAGACATGTGTTGTTTCCTTTCCAACTACTTGAAGATTGTCTTGTCTTTCTGATGTTTTCTTGTATGATTCCAGTATGGTCAGAGAACATACTCTGAGTGAATTCAGTTCTTTTGAATTTGCGGGTCAGGACATGGTCTGTTTGGGGAGTGGCCCACGAGCGCCTGTGGGCTGGGGCGTTTGTCGCCTGCTGCTGTTGGGTGGCGCATCCGTATGTACTTGTCCATTGGATCTTATCAGCTGCTTGTGTTGTTAGCTCCTCTGTATCTTTTCTGAGCTTCTGTCTAGTTGTCCCGTCAGTTGCTCAGAGTACAGTGTTGAAGTCCCCGACTATACGAGTGGATTTGTCTGTTGCTCCTTTCATATCTGTCAGACTCTCTTCCATACACTGCAAGGCTCTGTTAGGTGTGTGCACATTTTGAATTATGTCTTCCTGTTAGATTGATCCTTCCATCCTTGCTGTGACGTCTACTTTATCAGATATTAATGTAGCCACTCCTGCTTTTTGTAAAAGATATTAGCAGGGTTTGTATTTGCAGTGAGGTTCTTTTGTGTGCAATGCATCTTTAGATGATACTGTTTTTTGTTTTTTTTTTTTTACCACGTTCAGTCTGTCTGCTCAGCCGTGTGCTGAGACCGGTTGCGTTTAGGCTAGCTGCTGATGTGTTAGAGCTTGAGTCTGCCAGCTCGCTGTCTTTCTGTTTCCTCTGTTTTTTGTGTTGCTTTTTTTCAGTCTTACTAAGAATTATTTGAACACTTTTTACGATTCCATCTTGGTTTTTTCTCTTTTTTTTGGTAGTCTTTTTACACATATTGCCCTGCGTGCTCAGTTGCTTAAGTCGTGTCTGACTCTGTGACCCCATGGACTGTAGCCCACCAGGCTCCTCTGTCCATGGGGCTTTTTAGGCAAGAATACTGGAGTCAGGTGCTGTTTCCTCCTCCAGGGGATCTTCCTGACCCAGAAATCGAAGCCCAGTGTCCTGCATTGCAGGTGATTCTTAACCGCTGAGCCATTGGGGAAGGCATTATATTTGCTCGGGTGTTGCACTATACATGTGTAACTTGTAACTTATTATCATCTGCCACTCTCAGTGATACCACTGGTTTGCGGCTTCAGCACAGCATAGGTACCTTACTTCTTCCTTTTAGGTCCCTTTATCCTGCCCTGTTTTTTATTTTATTATTTCTTTAAATTTTTTCAATTTTTTTCTGGGTTTTAGTTGCAGCATGTGGGACTTTTTGTGGAGGGGCACAGGCTTCTCTAGTTGGAATACACAAGCTCCAGATCACCTGGGGTCCATAGTTGTGGCATGTGGGCTTCATCGCCCCACAGCTCCCTGACAAGGGATCGAACCCATGTCCCCTCCCTCGGAAAGCAGATTGGTAACCACTGGACCACCAGGGAAGTCTCTGCCCTGATTTTTAAATGTCTTAAAACATTTCTTCCATATATACGGAGTACTATGTCAGATGACACTATTATTATTATTATTTTTGCTGTGACCATCAAATATAACTTAAGAAACTTCTGAAAAGTTGGCTAGTTTATTATATGTACCTCCATTTTTTCCCTTCCTAATGTTCTTTCCTTTCTGAAGTCCCAAGAGCGTTATCATTTCCTTCCTTCCTAGCGGACGTCTTTTATCATTCTTCAATGACAGGCCTGCTAGCAACAATCATTAGTTCTCTTTCATCTGAGAATCTATTTCCCCTCCACCCCAGAGGATATCTTCACTGGATATAGAATTTGTGGTTGATGGCTGTTGGGTTTTTTGTTTTTTTTTTTTTAGTGCTTGAAAAACATGTCATTTCCTCCTGACCTTCATGGTTGTAGGTGAGAAATCCTTTGTCACTCGAGTTGTTTTCCTGTAAGTGATGTGTCATTTCTGTCTGGCTACTTCTGGGGGTTTTCCTTGTGTTTAGCTTCTAGAAATTTAGTGTGGCTTGGATTTTTTAGGTTTATCTCTTTTGAGATTCACTCGGCTTCTTAAATCTGTGATTTGATGTTTTGTGCCAAGTTTGGGAAGTGTGTAGCCGTTACATTTTTGGAGACTTTCCCAGTCCCTCCCTGCCTCTTTTGGGACTCCGGTAGGAGAATATTAGTGTTGTGTTGGGGTCTCACAGGTCCCTGAGATGGCCGTTCATTTTTCATCACGTACCCTCTCTCTTCTGCTGAAATTCTGTTGATCAGCTTCATGTCAGCCAATTCTGTCATCTGTCGGTTCCACTTATTCTTGGTCCTATCCAGTGCTTTTCTACTCTAAATGTATTTTTCAGTTCTAAGATTTTGCCTGCTCCTGCCGGGGCTGGGGGAGTGGACGTTCAGATCCCTTCCCAGCGCAGCAGGGCACTGCCTGTGCGGCTTCACGGAGCCCCACTGGGGGCGGGTGCGCCCTCGGCCCTGCCGATTAGAGGAGGGGAAAGGGTGGAGGACTGACTTGCAGGCCTTGTTTCTGCAGGAGGGGGGCCAAGGCTCAGCTCCTCTCTGCTCCCTGTTGACACCAGTGGAGGCTGGAGGGGGGCAAACACCAGCCCTGCCTGCCACGCCTGGTTCCCCCTTCATGCTGGGTGGGTGTGGAGACCTGGTGTCCCACCGGGTCCTGCTGACTCTTAAGGCTGGGATGGGGGGCCAGTGGGTTTCCTGCTGCCTCCTTCAGGCGTACTGCTGCCAGGGGCTGGGCAGGTTCAGCTTCCCGCTAGCCCTTCCCCTGCCACAGGTAAGGGTGACTCACTCTGACTTGTTCTGTCTCATTGCTCATCAGCATGAGGTGGAGGTGGGGGCTGGGCCCACTGACCATATGCATGTGTATGTGTGTGTGTGTGTGTGTGTGTGTGTGCACGCGCGCACACGCACATGGTCGTGGCGACTCACCCAGCCTGTTACTGCTTCTATGCAGCTTAGTCAGGGTGGCGGGTCAGCGAAGAGGACAGTGGAGGACAGAGAAGCCTGGCAGGCTGCAGTCCACGGGGTCACAAAGGGTGGGACGCGACTTAGCGACTAATCAACAGCAGGGTCAGCTCTCCATGGGGCCCCCAGGGTGGGACCATAGCATCTTCTGTTTCCTCTGGGCAGAACCTGGGAGGCCAGCTCCCCCACCTAACCTGCCGCACCACCTGGATGGTTGCAGAGCAGGGAGCACGCCTGCTGGGTGGGGGATGGGTGGCGTGCGGTGCTCGGGGGCAGTGGGGTGGGTGTAGCTAAGAGACTTTGCTCTGGGGGAGCCCCAGTCCTTAGGCTCAGGCAGACAGGCTCTCCTTGCTGTCTTTTCTCTCCGCCTGTTGGAGATTGCATTGCAGGTGTCTGCAGTGCTGCGGCTGGGGGTATGGAGGATCCAGGAGAGTCACCCCCATGTCATTCCTCAAACCCCATGGTCGCCAGGGAGCCCACTCTCACTTCCCTCTCAGTCCTCTGTGCTTGCTTCACTTACTTTGTTAGTTTTATCTGTGTGTTTCTCTTTGGCTGTAATGCGTCTTCCCAGCTGCACAGGCCGCTGCCCAGGCCTCTCCTCTAGGCGCAGTGAGCAGAGGCTGCTCTTGGTTGCAGTGTGGGGGCTGCTTGTTGCGCTGGCTTCTCTCATTGCAGAGGGCAGGCTCTAGGGTGAGAGGGCTTCGGTGGTTGCGACTGATGCCCGGGCTTGCACGGGCTTAGTTGCTGCCGGGCACGTGGCCTCTTCCCAGACCAGGGGTCAGACTGCTGTCTCCTCCGTCGGCAGGTGGATTCTTCAGGGAAGACCCTGTGCTTGCCTGTTACAATCCAGGGGTTTAGTTGTGGAAAAGGAGGGCCTTGGAGAACAGGGAGACCCCACCTTCATGGAACTGGAACCCTTTATTTCCTTTTCACCAAGTGCTCACAGCTGATGTCGACTGGCTCTGGTTGCAAAGTGCTGGGTTGGCCCAAAAGTTAATTCAGGTTTTTCCGTAACATCTTAACGGAAAAACCCAAACTAATTTTTTGGCCAACCCAGTACTACTACGTTTGAGAAATCGTGTCTTTCGCCCTTTATTTTTACTCTATACAGGATAATCGGAGAAGGCGATGGCACCCCACTCCAGTACTCTTGCCTGGAAAATCCCATGGATGGAGGAGCCTGGTAGGCGGCAGTCCATGGGGTCGCGAAGAGTCGGACACGACTGAGCGACTTCACTTTCACTTTTTACTTTCATGCATTGGAGAAGGAAATGGCAACCCACTCCAATGTTCTTGCCTGGAGAATCCCAGGGACGGGGGAGCCTGGTGGGCTGCCGTCTGTGGGGTTGCACAGAGTCGGACACGACTGAAGCGACTTAGTAGTAGTACGGGATAATAGGCTTTTCGTGTCGGCAGAGATTGAACAGTAATCCTTGACATGTTTTTCAGACACTAACCGCAGCGTTCAGTCTTGTAATCCCTCTGGTTGCGCACCCTCAGTGGGTACCCAGCAGGCCCCCCTCGTAGGCACTGCCTGAAAATTTATGGGTAACTCAAGTTTGGCAGCACATGCAGCAGAGGAACTTCTCATTAAGGAAAACGGTAAGTCCTGTAGTTCTTGGAATGACTGGACTCTACTGTAAAGCAGGAAGATGATCAATCATTCATTGGTTTGTCTTAGTTAATATTTAGGACCTGGGCGGTGTTAGATTTCTAGATCTACATATGCACATAATTGCCAGTTGAATGCTAGACCGTCTGACACAGTGTTTCCTGACCTACTTTTCAAACCACTGATTCAGAGCACTTGTCCGGTGCCTGAGTGTCCACACGCTCCTGGCCTGTGCTCGTCCCCCCGTTCTGGGCAGGACTCTCCGTGGACCCCCGCTGCCCGTACGAGAGTCCGGCGGTGCTTTTCCTTTGTTGGGTCAGCCTCAGCCTCGACATACTCCTCCCGAGACGGACTCCCAGCCGCTTTCACTCTGCCCTCACTGTCCTCTGGCCGTTCACGTCAGTGGCCAGGACCTGGGCCAGGGCACGTGGCCTCAGGCTGCTTTTCTGGTCTGTGGAGTTCTTGTGGACACAAAGCAAATGTCTGTCCTTAGAGGCCTGTGCTGTGCTGTGTTGGGCACTGGGCTGTGAGCCCTGTGTCACCCACCTGCCTGCAGACCCTGCTCAGTGGGCACAGGAGTGGGCCTGACAGTCCTTCCTCTCACAGGAAATGCTGGCGGAAATGTATGTGCAGAGCGTTCATCACGGCGCTTTTTACACCAACCGGGAAACTATTGGCAGTACTCATGGTATAGGAAAACCTCTACGTTACTGCACATCCCTGGGCTGGGATTGTGAAGCTGTCTTCATAAAGATGTCAAAAAGGACAATCACATGGAAAAAGCTCCTGGCGTAATGTGAAGCTTTACAGAGTTACAGAGCTCTGGGTGACACCCTGATGTTACTGTCAGTTGGTACTGCGGTAACAAAAACAACATAGATTGGGTGGCTTTGATAATAAACATTGGTCTCGAAGTTCTGGAAGCTGGAAGTCTGAGATCCAGGTGTTGGCATGGTCAGGCTCCGATGACCCTCTTCCAGGCTTGTAGGTGGCTCCTGTGTCACAAGGTGGGAAGACAGGAAGCTAACTCCTTGACCCCTTCTTTTAAGGGCTCTAACTGTACTCATGAAGACTCCATCCTCATGACGTGATAACCCTGTAAAGGCCCCACCTCCATGTACATCACACTGGAGATGAATTTTATGGGCAACATGAACATGTACCCCATAGCATGTGATTTTGTGTTCAAGCAATTTACAAGCATAACAAAAAGATTAGAAGAAAAATACATCAAAATGTTAATAGTGAAAATTTTTGCATTCAACTCACAGGTGGTCTTAACCTCCTTACCTTTTTTTTTTTTCTCTTTTTTGGTATTTGGGAAATCATCATGACTAGCATTTATAATATAATTAATGCATAATGTATATATTTAAAATTTGAGGGGAGATTTCCCTGGCAACCCAGTAGTTTAGACTTTGCCTTCCAGTGTGGGANGGTATTTGGGAAATCATCATGACTAGCATTTATAATATAATTAATGCATAATGTATATATTTAAAATTTGAGGGGAGATTTCCCTGGCAACCCAGTAGTTTAGACTTTGCCTTCCAGTGTGGGAGTGGGGGAAGGGTGGGGTGTGGGTTTGATAAGATCCCACATGCCTCAGGGCAAAAAAAAACACAGCCTAAAACAGAAGTAATATTATAACAGATTCATTAAAGACTTTTAAAATGGCTCACATTAAAAAAAAAAAAACTTAAAAAGATTTTTTTAAATTTTAAATTAAAAAAGACTTTTAAAAAGTTTTTTTAATCTTCACTTTTGGCATTTTGACCAGCAGCTTGTCACTGTGGCATGTGTAATTCAGCGTTAACTTGTATGACTTAGTATTAACAGCCTTGTAGCTCAAGACGTGTATATTGATAAAGATTTCATCCAGGTGGAATGAAGCTTTTGGCTCATCACAAGTACTCCAGGTGGACGTTAGCCTCCTAATGTTCTCTTTGTTGGCGGGGGGGCGGGGGGGTCTTCCCTTTATTTTAGCAAAGTGAGTGTGTGCATGCTCGGTTGCTTCGATCGTGTCCGACTCCATGTGACCCCATGGACTGCAGCCCACTAGGCTCCTCTGTCCATGGGATTCTCCAGGCAAGAATACTTAAGTGGATTGCCATGCCCTTCACCAGGGGATCTTCCCAACCCAGGGGTCAAACCTCGGTCTCCTGCATTGACAAGCGGATTCTTTACCTCTGGTGCCACCTGAGTCATTGTGTAAGAGCTCCGGCTGGCAGGGTTAGCATTGACTGGGCACCTGTAGGACTGCCTTCCTGTCTCAGGGCTGCACATGGGTCTGGAGAGGGGTCTGGGTGGTACCCAGCTGTTCTCAGCCCCACGAGCAGCCTGGGCAGATCTGTTTGTCTCTTAGAGCTTCGATTTCCTCATCCATCAGATGGAGACAGAAGTGCTCACATCCCAGGAGTTGAGGGCTTTTGTATAAGCTGCTGGGCAGAGAGCAGCTGGCAGGGACTTGGTCACTCTTCCTTACTCAGGGACTGTCGCGGCTCCGGCAGGCAGGTCCTTGAGCATGACAGAATGAAACATTCCTTCCTCCTTCCCATGGGAAGGAGCTGTCATTTTAGGACCTTAGGAAACCCACAGGGAAGTCAGTTTATCTGGAAATGAGCTGTAATTCTAACCCTGCCAGGCCCCAGAACAAACAAGCAAAAAAGGAAAGAAAATCTTTTCTAGGAAGTGGCCTGGGAGGGCAAGGGAGGTCCGAATCACCCTTGACCTGCCCATGAACCTGCACATCACCCTGAGAAGAACCGTGGCAGATATTTGGACCATGGAGAAACATCTGGAAACCCCCACTGCACCGGCTCTGTTGGAACAAGGTCTGTGTCAGGGACACCTGAGAGGGATGGCCTATTGGCTTAGGCAGAAACTTGACTGTAGCTCAAGACGTGTATTTGGAGAAAGAGAGATCTGGACACTTAAGACAGGCTTGAACTGCTTTTTCCTGCAGTTAGAAGTTATTGCAACTTTTTTCAGAATAAGAGGTGTTTTGCTCGCTGTTTTAACGTTAGCAGTAGTCATTGGCTGAATAGAATTGTGGTGCTATTGGGAGAAAACCTGCCCGCCAGTGCAGAAGATGTGAGACACTTGGGTTCCTTCCCAGGTTCAGGAAGCCTGTCTGTGAAAGTCATTACCTGCCAAGGGACAGAGAGCAGCAGGGCTAATACACGTGCGCCCAGGCACAAACACACATGCACACACATGATCGTTAGTGTGTTAGTGTGTTAGTGCAGTTCATGGCAATGGAGGAAATGAAATACGCTCATTGGAGAGAGAACCCAGCCACTGGCCTGCTTATCTCACGAGAGATGAAGCCTGTGGTGGGTGCCCCCTGGTCTGTACATGGGGCTCACCAGCTGGTGCCAGTGGTAAAGAATACAGCTGCCAGTGCAGGAGACTTAAGAGACATGGGTTCAGTCCCTGGGTCAGGAATCTCTCCTGGAGTAGGAAATGGCAACCCACTGTAGTGTTTTTGCCTAGAGAATCTCGTGGACAGAGGAGCCTGGTGGGCTACAGTCCATGGGGCCCCACAGAGTCAGACACAACTGAAGGGACTCAGTGCACACACATGAATAGAACTGAGAATTTTAAAATAGCTTTTGTTTCCTTTTCCCTGTGCAAATTCTGCTCCTTGGCCATTGTTAAATTTTGGTTTTTACTTCTGAGTGAATGAATCATGAACCCTTGAGAACTTTTTTTTACATGCTGTGAGCTGACCGGTTCCTGGGAGGACAGGTTGAAGCCCAGTGTGTAAGAGGCTAGGCCTGCGTGGTTTTACGTATTTGCTTAGAGTGAGTTGGTATCCCCGGCGTCCTATGGTAACTCCACATTCACTTTGCATTTCCTCTGTTTGCAACCCTGGATCAGATCCCGGTGATTCACGAGGGTTTAACCAGTGGTGAGCCGACTGGCTCCTAAGAAGGGTTGCCTGGCCACATGTGCCCGCAGGCTGATGGGGGAGGGCTGCCTGCGGCCCTGTCTTGTCCTGGACCCAGAGCCTTGAACCTGGTGCTCTGCACAGAATGCAATGCTTCCTTCAGTTTGGGCTTCGCGGCCCTTCCTTAGGCGTGAAAATGGTTTTGGAGCTAAAATTTCTTAAAAAAAGAAAGAAAGAAAGAAAGAAATGAACCATTTCAGTCCAAGAGGGTGTATGGTAAAAATACTGGTTCGACGTGATGCTGCTCAGCTGACTTGCTCTGGGGACATTTTTCCCAAAAAATAAGTCCCGTTCCTAGACCAGAGCATGCGTCCCATTCCAGTTCCTAAAACATTTTGATGTAAGCGATTTATCAGTTCAGTGAGTGACCTGCGACTTTTCACAGCAGCTTGCTTGTGTGGTAGGGACTTGTTTTTCTCTTGCAGATGTGTGTCTTGGAGGGGCGGGGGTCGGTGTATGGGATGAGCCACACTTGACAGCCTTAGTTTAGGTGAGTTTTCTGTGGCATAAGTGCTGGGGGAGAGACTAAAGGTTTCTCTTTTATTGTCTGGTTTTTCATGCTTTGAGAAATGTCTTAATGCAGGGTAGTCTGGAAGGGAGTTCTGGGTCTATGCTGTCTTAGTAAATGTTTGAATTTAGACCTCTGGGCACGTGTAAGTTGCTCCTTCGTGTCTGACTCCTTCTTGACCCTGTGGACTGTAGTCCACCAAGCTCCTCTGTCCATGGGATTCTTCAGGCAAAAATGCTAGAGTGGGTAGCCATGCCCTCCTCCAGGGGATCTTCCTGATCTAGGAATCGAACCCACCACCTCTGCATTGCAGGCAGATTCTTTACTGTTGAGGCACCAGGGTAGCCTACAGTGAGTATAAATTCTGCTAAACTGGTCAAAACAACTTGCCAGCCTAAGGAACTGTGGTGATACGTAGCACAAGCACATATGCCTGTCAGTTTAAAAAGAGCTTGCTGATATTTAAAGCGATGGATGAGTGTCTGAGACGCCCTCTCTCCTGTCACGTGGATTCTGTCACTGGACGCCTTGGAAGCTTAGAACTGGGTTCCTTCTGTAAGGGAAGCCTGACGCACACCGCAGCCATGCCTCGTGTTCTCTCAGGTCCTTGTTTCTAATAATTGGTAGGAAGGAAGCGTTGGAGTGGACACTGCCAGCAAGTGACCCAGGCCAGTCCTGATCTTGCTCTGATGTTGTGCAGTCCCTGGGGCAGGCCTCTCCACCTGGCTGGGGACCTGTGTCCTCCTGAAACAGGAGGGTGCCGCAGCCAGTCTGCGGTGGTCAGAGGAGCGCTGTAGTAGGGAGTTAGCTGGTGGAGGCTACACTGAACTGGAGTGACCCTGTTTAATCGGTGTTGAACAATGCGCATCTAAACTCTTACTAAGTCACTTCAGTCCTATCCAACTGTTTGCAACCCCGCCGGGCTCTGTCCGTCAGATTCACCAGGCAGGAATACTGGAGTGGGTTGCCGTTTCCTCCTCCAGGGAATTTTCCTGATCCAGGGGTCAAACCCGCGTCTCTATGTCTCCTGCATTGGCAGGCAAGCTATTCACCACTAGAGCCACCTCGGATGCCCAGGGGCAGCCAGACTACTGCCCCCGGGAGCTGAGCCCACAGAGCAAAAGAGCAGTGATCAGCTTCCATTCTTGTCCTGCATGGGGACGCGGCACAGCCATTGACAGGACATTTTTGTGGTTTGCAGAGGAGGCCTTAGGATCACTGCCTCCGCCCCGGGAATTGCCTTGTCATGTGGAGGTTAGGTGGTGCCTTCAGTGGGGTTGGTACAGGCTGGTCAGTGGATGAAGGAACTTGGGCTCCAACCATCTTTCTGATGGCATACTCGCCACAGCAATCAAATTCTCTGCTCACTTGAGCCTTTCGGTTTTGTTTTTTACACAGGGTTCAGTTCTTACAGTGTTTCTTTTTATCATGGGATTTTCTATAAAAAGGGCTTCCCTGGTGGCTCAGATGGTAAAGAATCTGCCGGCAGTGCCGGAGTCCTGGGTTTGATTCCTGGGTTGGAAAGATCCCCTGGAGAAGGGAATGCCAGCCCACTCCAGTACTCTTGCCTGGAGAATTCCATGGACAGAGGAGCCTGGCGGGCTACAGTCCATGGGGTCACAGAGTCAGACAGGACTGAGTGACTAACACTTATCTACAAAAGCCTGTGTCCCTTGGAGGGATTCCTCCCTGCTCCCGCCCCCGCGTTCAGCATCAATGTGTCTTCTAGACACAGGAGCTTTGTGAATTTTCTAGGGGAGAGGAATCAGACAGCCCGACTGAGACAGACATGTGTTTTGAGGCCAAATACTTAAACCATCAAATGTCCAAACACAATGATTCCGTCCCTGTGATTATGCAAAACAGTGTCTGGAATTGAGGTGTGATGTTTTCTCTCTTGATACGATATGGGATAAGAGGAGGCAGCTGGCTCTTGTGAATTTGTTTTAAGTGGGAAGCTTTCATTATACCTCATCCTTCGAGTGTGTTATCAGTCACCATATATCTGCATTAACAGCTAAGCGCTTCACTTAGCACATGGCCTTGATAAACTTTAAGTGCATAAATAAAATTACAGGGTTTTACAGGTCTTAATTGGAAAGCTGTTTCGGATGCAGCTTTTCAGGATTCTGTTTTGGCCCCTTTGCCTGGGTCTCCACTGTTATTAAGACAAAACACTATGATGCTTAAGACCTTCATGTGAACTGAGAAGAGATTTTCATCACCTGTTTCCTGCTGCCAGCATTAAATTTCATAGAGGAAGCCACACACGCTCTCTAGTCAGAAATTTTTTATATTCGTAGTGTAAATTCTCGTTTCCTCCCCTAGATCTGATGATGGGCCAGGAACCCAGGTTACCAAAAGCTAGTAACCTCAAAATTTTTAACACTTTATTTCTAAGGAATGGTCTTAAGTGAATTAACATGTAGAGTTGTATGTTTACTTGTCAAGGGTCTTCAAAAAGCATTTCTCTTTTCGTAGTTTTGCTGAAGTAAGTGGTGAAATAAATTTTGTGGATAGGAAGTTGTCTCTGCTGTCAGTGGAAGGAGCATAGCTTGGACTATATTTATTTGGGGGGTTATTTTTGTTTTTCAAAAGAAGACTGCATAGTCAAGTCCTCCATGATCGTCTGGAAGGAATCTTCTCATTCAGTTGCTAAGTAGTGTCTGACTCTGCGACCCCAGGGACTGCAGCATGCCAGGCTTCCTTGTCCTTCACTGTCGCCCAGAGTTTGCTCAAACTCATGTCCATGGAGTCGATGATGCCATCCCAAGTATCTCATCCTCTGTCATCCCCTTCTCCTCCTGCCTTCAGTCTTTCCCTGCATCAGGGTCTTTTCCGATGAGTCAGCTTTCCACATCAGGTGGCCAAAGTATTGGAGCTTCAGCATCAGTCCTTCCATTGAGTATTCAGGGTTGATTTCCTTTAGGACTGACTGGAAAGAATTGTAAGACTGTAGAAATGAGAGAGACAGCGGTCCTGGGGACAGTGGGGCTAGGCGCATGTAGGGAAAGCGAGGAACAGTCCTGTCGCGTGTCTTCCTGCACCCATCCAGACCTAGTGAGACCACGGCCACACACTGCTCAGAGCAGCGTGTTTTGCGGGGACAGATGGAGTCGGACCAGAGTGGAAAGGAACGTGGAAGGATCTGACTCAGGACCACATGAGGGGCACATGGTAGCAGCTTCATGATTAAAAGGCAGGGTGGTGACTGAGAGGGATTATCTTTGTAGCCCCAGGAGACAGAGTCTAGATTTGGGTTGGGGAAGGGAACGCTCCGGTTCCCAGAAGGAAGAACTCTGTAGCCCCCAGTGCCCGTCAGCAGGACTGCAGCGCCTTAGGAAAAGCAGTGCACCTGTCCCAGGCCAGGATGCAGGCATTGCGGTGCAGGAAGCTTCTGCCACGTCCCCACCTGCTGGCTCCTGTGACTCAGAGTTAGCTGGGTGTGTCCCTGGACATAGACATAGAAACTCAAAATCTGGGTTTGCTTCTGGCATGTCACTGGCTTCTGGAAAAACATGGATTGTGGGGGACAGCTCGGGTGATACGGGGAGCTAGGTCATTAGAGGTTGCATAGTTAGTAAGAAGGTATAGCATTCATCTAATGCTTTTAAATTCATAGTTTATTGTAAGAAACAGGTAACTGTTGCAGGGAAAAGATATAAACACTGGTTTCCCGCCTCATAGCCTTGGCTTTCTGGCAGTTTCCACACGGTCAGACTGGAAATTGATTGAAGCAGCTTATTTTGACTTTCTTACTCACAGTCTTGTAGAACCAGTGGGCAACAGACACCGGCTGCAGCTCGTAAGTTCTCTTTCTGTTTTTTGATCCCAGCAGCTGTTTATAAAGCACCATCCTGAATGCATGCTGGGGAAAACAGTTGTAAAAACTTGAGGAGTAATGATGCTATGTACCATCGCTTTATTTCAGTTCCCTTTCATTTTCATCCAGTGGCTCAGTGGAATTGATAGAGGGTTCTCAAAAAACAAGATGATGCATTTGGGAAATAACAGATCCAGAGAGAGGTGTGTGTCTGTAGATCATTCTGCTCTGGCTCGTTTGCTCTGTGAGAACCATCAGGGTGGAAGGTGACTTCTGACAGCATTGCTGCAGCCGAGCTGTCACAGGAGCAGCCCTTCTACCCTGGGGCTGGGGATCCGGAAGCGTCTGAGACCGCTCGGTCCCTCAGATGGGTTTCCAGTGGAAACGGTGGCCGGATGGCTAGTGACTTCCTCATCCTTCTCGTCAACTGTGGACAAATCTTCGTTAATAAAGGTATGTCCGAAGATAGCCCCCTAAGTCAGGAGACCGTTGGGGTGAATAAACATCCCAGAATTTTTTCTTCCCCAAATGAATAGTCTTTAAGGGGCCGCATGCAGAATCAGTGTTTGCTCAGAATTTTGGGAGCGTCTGTTTCAGAATTGGTTCAGCCCTGGTTTCAGAGCCTAAAAAGTGGCTCTTCCTGGCTTTTGGCTCAGCCCCTAAATGCCAGGAGCAGAGACTGTCTTTCCACCCTTTCTTACTGCTCCACAGTCCCTGGTAAATAGGAGGCAAAATGAGCTCTTACTTGCCTAAGTACATGCTGTGGTATGTTTAAAATAAAAACAGTCATTTCTTCAGTCATACGTTCAGCATCTCTGCAAGGGAGAGAAATCGTTTCTCAGCTCTTGAGTTGGAAATTGACTCAGAACTTGGTTCACATGGGTTAGTTGAGAATCTGATCTCGACTCTACCCCAGTGCTTACAGTTCGCTGAACATCTGAGGACAGTATAGAGCACATGTTCCTGTGGGGTTTTGTCCGTTTTCCAGCTCTGCACTTGAAGCTCCAATAGTGACATGCTGAGAACTCAGACAGTTGCTGGCCCAGGGATGTGAGAGCATCCTGTCCCCAAGGAGGACCAAAGCGGTGTATACCCTAGCCCCGCCCCCGGATGCTCGCAGTCACCTGGTTGGGTGTGGAAGGATGGCAGTGGACGTCAGGCTGGGACCTTGGTGCCTCTGAACACCTGCCATTCGGAGCAGTGGGGTGAGGAGGTTGGGCATTCAGGAGAAATCAGGTTTGGCTTGACTGACGTCAAGCTCATTACGCAGTGGCAATCTCGTTTTCTTTTTTTTTAATGTTCCCACTCTTGTTGGCAGCGCTACAGAAAGCCCTTTCCGAAAGCCTCAGCCTGATTTCACTATCAGCCACTTAACCACGATATTAATTTTTTTTCAATTGTTGAACTTTTAAGATTTGGAATTACCCTCTGCGCTGGAAACTAGATCTGTAGCTGAACCACAACAGTCTGTTAATCAAACATTGCACATCTTTCAGTAACTCGAGAGTTCTTTGGTGTTGAAAAAGGTCCTCCTTTCTACCTGCCTCTACACTGGTAGAGAAAAATAGATTAATCATACACCTTGTGGGTTTTTTTTTTTTTTCTATAGGAACTCAGGTTACCAGTAAGTGCTAGGTTTCATACAGCTGTCTGCAGGAGGGTCGATGAGCTTTACTGAGCGGGTCTCCGTTGGCTGGCTCGCCCGCCTCTGGCGCGGCTGCGCGCTAAGCCTTTGTGGGGTGCTGAACTGGTCCTCGTCGCTGTGTGCCGGCTTGCTCTGGTCGTGGGGGCCTCTTCTGTAGGGCACAGGCTCCAGGGTGGGCAGGCCCAGCAGTGTGATGCTCGGGCATCGGTAGGTGCCCTGTGGCTTGCGGGGCCCTCCTTCCTGGACCAGGGGTTGGACCCGTGTCCCCTGCACCGGCTGGCGGGTTCTTTAACCACTGGACCACCAGGGAAGTCCTGCCTCACGAGTTCGGGTGAGTGGCTTTGGTTAGAAACCTGGGCTCCCAGCAAGTTCCCAAGCTCAGGAAGATGCTGTGGGGTCAGAGCTGGCCTTGTGTGGGCTTCTGGCCACAGCTTTTGGACAGTAGTAGCTTTGCATTGGGCTTCCCTGGTGGCTCCGTGGGTAAAGAACCCACCTGCCAGTGCAGATACTGTGCCTGGGTGGGAAGATTCCTTGGAGAAGGAAGTGGCACCCCGCTCCAGTGCTCTTGCCTGGAGAATCCCAGGGACGGGGGAGCCTGGCGGACGGCAGTCCATGCTAAGGGTCAGACACGACTGAGCGACTTCCCTTTCCCTTTTCACTTTCATGCATTGGAGAAGGAAATGGCACCCCACTCCAATGCTCTTGCCTGGAGAATCCCAGGGACGGGGGAGCCCGGCGGGCGGCAGTCCATGGGGTCACACAGGGTCAGACAGACTGAGCGACGGAACAGTTTTACGTTAAGAGCAGTTCCTGCTTGGTTGTGCCTCTTTGTCCTCCCTCCTCTCCCCTGTTTTAGTTCCCACCTTTATGTATGAAATGCTTTCTTAAATGCTGAAACTGCATTTTCTGTGGGTGAAAATACGCCTCATCACTATCATTTCCCCCTTGAAGAAGTTTTTATGTGTATGTAAAAATACTTATTTTAAAATGTGATCTTTTTACGTAGTAAGAGCTTTTGTTTCCAGTAGAGACACGGTTTGCTAGTGAAAATGAACATTGCTCAGTCGTGTCTGACTCTGTGACCCCATGGACTATATATAGTCTATGGAATTCTCCAGGCCAGCATACTGGAGTGGGTAGCCGTTCCCTTCTCCAGGGGATTTTCCCAACCCAGGGATAGAACCCAGGTCTCCTGCATTGCAGGTGGATTCTTTACCAGCCGAGCCACAAGGGAAGCCCAGGTAACATTTATGGCTATCAGCACATTGCAGACAGCATAACGATGTTTCTCTTTCTTATACAGATATTAATTTATCTTTTTGATAAGTGGAGTATATGTGGAGGGGAGCAGGCAGATAAAGTATCTAGAAAGGATTGTAGGATTGAGGGTTGTTTTTTTTTTTTTCAAGTATCCCCTGCCCTTTAATGCCACCAGCTCCAGGCTCACCTTCAGAAGACGGAGCCGTGGATCCCTTCCTCGTTGCATGGTCAATGCTCTGGTCACTGTGGAGAAGAATTCCACAGACTGATGATAAAGGAAATAAAAACCTTTGTTCTGGCTCCAACCAGTGCTGGCCTGGGACTGGTAAGCTGACTCTCAGGTCAGCCAGACCCCCTCTCTGCCTTGCTAGGCTCTCACGTGGCATAAGGCCACATATGGCAGACAGACGGACAGTAAACTAGTGAGGAAGCTAAGGAAAGGCTCCCCTGTCCTCCCCCGAAAAGGAGACTTTTGTAAGAAATAGTCTCTGAAACTTAGGTGGAAAAGTCCATATTACAGGTCAACACTACCTTTTTAAAATACAGGAATAGGATGCTTCTGAAAATAATTAAAATAGAATTTTTGCCTTACAGTCTTAACTTGAAAACCAATACTCTGTATACACATTGGCTGGTCTTTACTGCAGGATGCATGTTGGTCATTAAACATTTTAGGTTTATAAATTCAAGCAATGGGAAAAGTATTTACTCAAAAAACTGCCCCAAATGGTGATAGAGAAGCCCAGAGAGATCAGTCTCCTTTGTAAAAGTTAATTTATATTGTATGTCACTGTTCTATAGAAACTTAAAAAATACTCCTAAGAACAGTGGCTGGACTTCCCTGCCAGCTCAGCGGTAAAGAATCTGCCCATCAATACAGGAGACATGGGTTTGATCCCTGGGTTGGGAAGGTCCCGTAAGAGGAGGAAATGGCAACCAACTTCAGTATTCTTGCTCCTCCCGTGGAAAGAGGAGCTGGTGGGCTACAGTCCCTGGGGTCACAAAGAGATGGACACAGCTGAGCAGCTAAAGACCAGCAGGAATAGTGGCTAGCGCTCTTACGACCTGTCATCAACAGGTGGTGGGTGCTGAGCCTAGTCTAACCTGGCCGTTACCTAAGGTTAATAAGAACTTCCAGCTCCCGAGTGTTCTCTGCAGACGCAGGTCTGGCCCCAGGACTGATCCCCGGCCTCTTTCCGCTCTGCTCAGTGTTTCTCAGGGTCTGGACAGTCTGTTCAGGAGCTTATGTAAGAATGTGGCCTCCGGGGCCACCCACAGACACAACCCACCTGAATCTCCTGGCCAGACCTGGTAGATATGTTTCTGTGTGTTTATTGATGCTAACAGTTTGTTACAGAACTCTTCTTTCCATAGAAGAAACATCTGCTTATCTCCTTACCCCATAAATAGCAAGGCCTTTATCTCTAAGATGAGTAAGTCGCATCTGGTCCCCAAAGTTCCAGGTGCTGGGTGGATGCAGTCATGGGTGCTCGTTTTGATACTGGACAGGCTCCCGTGGTGCTTCCAGCCGCCAGACCTCACGTGAGTCAGATAGAACCTCCTTAACCACACGCGTCAGTGAGGGTTTTAAATGTTGGTAGAACTGGATAAATTTCATCTGCTGCGTAGGGGAAATTTGCCAGGAGACCTTCCTCTGTTTTGTGGTATTGTTCAGTGGCTCAGCCGTTTCTGACTTTGTGACCCCACGCCAGGCTTCCCTGTCCTTCACCGTCTCCTGGAGTTTGCTCAAACTCATGTCCATTGAGTCAGTGATGCCATCCAACCATCTCATCCGCTGTCATCCCCTTCTGCCTTCCGTCTTCCCCAGCATGAGGTGTTTTCCCAATGAGTTGGCTCTTCGCATCAGGTGGCCAAGGTGTGGGAGCTTCAGGAACAATCCTTCCAATGAATATTCAGGGTTGATATCCTTTAGTATTGACTGGTTTGATCTCCTTGCTGTCCAGGGGACACTCAAGAGTCTTCCTTAGCACCATAATTCAAAAGCATCAATTCTTTGGCGCTCAGCTACATCCATATGTAGCTACTGGAAAAATCAGAGCTTTGATTATACAGACCTTTGTTGGCAAAGTGATGTCTCTGCTTTTTAATATGCTGTATAGTTTTGTCATAGTGTTTTTTTCCAAGGAGCAAACATCTATTTTGTGTTACAGAAATATAAAGTAGGAATATCGTTGTCCGGATGAAGTTTACCATTTAGTTGAAATTTAGCCTATAATCCACAGGAATGGAAGCTCATGGGAGCAGGGCTGGGTCCTCTCTGGTTACTGTGCCCAGACCATCTCGAGTAGTAGTGGCTAGCTCATGGGCATTCATATTTGTTGGGTAAGTTAGTGAGTGTCTTAATTTGCTAAACTTGGGGTAACTTGCCAGCAGTTTTTTTTTTTTTTTTTTTTTACCAGCCTCTCATCTTTGGAAAACATGCAGTCTAGATTTCACAGACTCTTTGGATAACTGGCACTGTCTTCATTTCTGACTCCAGGGTTGGAGGCAGATGTACTGAGAGAGAGCCCAGGATAGTGAGAAATGAGCGGGGCTCTGGGATCCGGGAGAGGCGGGTGCTGGTTGGCTCTGAGCAGCCACGTGGCATCCTGGGTGCTGGTCTGCTCAGGTGTATCAGGGTCTCCCTGAGATGGTCCCAGAGGTACAGACTCACAGTGGACATTCACAGAAAAGAGGCTTTCCTTTCCCTCCAGGGTCAGTTAACTTGGTAACAGCAGCTTCTAAGTTCAGGGGCAAAGCTCACGATCACTGATAATATAAAAAGACAGTAATGGTTTGGTCCCCCTGATAGACAAAATCCTTAAAGAGCTGCAAACCCAGGAGATTGAAGTGAACTGTGGCCTGCCATCTGGCAAACTGAAACTGTTTTCTGCCAGTTTAGCCATTTAAAATGTAATTTTAATAGGCTTATACAGAGTAACAATAGAACTGTTTGTGTGATAAAGGTAGGCAAGGCAGTTTTCTGTGTGATGGGAGAGGTATTCAGGGGACGTGCCTGGCTTATCCCAAGAGCTTTCCTGACATCAGTGTTTGTATTCTTTATGCGGGATGCTTGGGGAGTCTCCCCTCTGGCTCATTCCCAGCACAGATGATCCGGGAGAGGATCCACAAGTGTTCCTGTGCACATGCGCGGGCACACACACAGGGCGCGGGCACACACACAGGGCGCGGGTGCACACACAGGGCGCCCTGCTTCTTTCAGCCTTTTGGGGTCATCTGTTTCCCTCGAGTGAGGGCTGGGGGACAGAGAAATTGGGGCAAGAAATGAAGAAGGTAAAAACTCAAAAAATTTACTTTTAAGTGATCTTACGGAGCTAAGAACCCACACCACTGTTATTTGTAACGATAAATAGAACTCCAGATACGACATACAAGAAAAAAAATTTTTTTTAACGAAAACACAAAACAGGAAGCTGTATTCATGTTACGGCAGAATCTGATTATCATAGGTGCTTAAATATTTCCCTGTGGTTAAAGTGGAGCATGTGCGTCTTAATTGCCAGTGCAGCGTGCTCTTTTTAACAGGAAGTTAGCAGAAGCCGCATGCGGAGAGCAGTTGAAATCCAAGAATCTCCCCTCTTTGCCTGTTACCTGTGTCACCCGACTGTACTCCTCTGAGTGTGGCGAATGCTTTTCCTCGTGATCCTTGGAGGACACCATCTCCCTGATGCTCGTGGGGATCTCTGGGCAAACCACTTTTTTGCATGCTCCGTATTTTGGCTTTGCAACGGACTCATTAGCCAGCAGCTGAATGTACTGGGTGTGTTCGGGAATGACAGCTTAATGAAAGGGCGGACCTCCCTCCTCTTTCTCCTTTCAGAAGGGTTTTTGCTCTTACCCCCAGAGCATTTCCTCTCTCCGTGTGATGTTTGCACACTTGAGGCCATCTTTGTTAACTGCATTAATATCAAGACAAAACATGCAATTACGCTTCCATTTGGCCCCGCGGTGGTGCTGGTGTGGACTGGCCTCCTTCCATGGAAACCAACTCATTCATTTCTCAGGTTTTTTCTGACTTCACCTTGAGTAGGACAGCCATTTCATCTCATATTCCTCTGTGTCATTTTGACATTTTCCTAGGAATTTCACCTTACCTTTTGATCAAAATATAGTTATTGTCTGGACAGCCTAACTTATGTTCTTGTATGTTTAAAGGGTAAGAGGCTTCTCAGGTGGTAAAGAATCCATCCGCCAGGGCAGAGACATAGGTTCAGTCTCTGGGTCAGGAAGATTCCCCTGGGAAGGACGTGGCAGCCCACTCCAGTATTCGTGCCTGAGAAATCCCATAGACAGAGGAGCCTGGTGGATCACAGTCCATGGGGTCTCAAAGAGTCAGACATGGCTCAGTGATTAAACAGCAGCTGTAGCATGCGTCAAGGGCGTTTCCTGGGCAGTACTGATTGTACCATTTCTGCCTGTCTTTGCCTTCACGACACAGAGGTGTGTAATTCATCGGCTGCAGTATATTTAAATTTGGCACTTCTGAATCTCCAGTATCTCTTATTCATGAACCAGAGGGTACATAGCAGAGCCTGCCCCTGTAATCCTGAATGTGTGACGGTAGTTCTTGACATCTGGGAACATCCCGTGTGTAAGATGGGCTGACTTCTGGAAACTGACCTCGGGACTTACGGAATGATCCATGGAAAACAATGTGATTTTTGTTCTGTCTGTTTTCATGCAGCTTCCATGAGGCAGTCTCAGGCTGTGCCTGCAGATACACGCCCAGAGATATGGATTGCCCAAGAGCTACGGCGTATCGGAGACGAGTTTAATGCATATTACCCAAGAAGGGTAAATGATGTTTTCTTTACCTCCTTTTTTGATTCTGTGCTTCTTCTGGAAATGAGCAGTATTACCTAGGTGTGACCTACTCTTCTTTCTCCATTCCCATTTTCCGTTTCTTTTATAGCTGAACTTAAATGATAGCGATTAGACAAAATACAGTATTGAGCCAAGGGGGGTTGTAGGAGCACAAACCTTTAACCCTCCATGCTAGAAGAAAAGGAAGTATTTATATATTTGAAATACTTCCACAAAAATATTAACGTAGTCTTCAAGCCAGGGGGGCTCTTTCTGTCCTCCCTTGAAGCAGTTTGGGTCAGAGGTAAAGAAATTTTTAAATTTCCATCTTTACGCAGCCAAAGGGAATGATGCCAGCTTTAAAGTAAGAGTCTTGGACTTTCCTGATGGTTCCGTGGTTGAGTCCCTGTGCTTCCAGTGCAGGGGGTGTGGGTTCGATCCCTGGTCAGGGAACTGAGATCCCGCATGCTGTGGGATGCAGTCAAGAAGATGAGGGGGAAAAAAGGTAACAGTCTCCCCTGCGGTTTGCCAGGCAGTGAGTCGGAGCAGGAGCGCCTTCTGCCCTTCCAGCTCCCCCCGCTCTTCTCAGTGCTCCATTTACTGAAGTGTATTTAGAGGCCAATACTTCAGCCTATAATTCGAGGTATAAATTTTGATAGCGCTGGAATTTTTTGAGGTGTGCTGTTGGTTTAAAAGAAACAAAAAAAATCAGCCTTAGATCTTGGGCTGCAGACACTGTGTATTTGTTTTGCTCAGTGGCAGCGTATGATACCGTCTTGGACACCTTATTCTCATGGAAGACGTGGTTAAACTGTGTAGGCTTTAACCCAGGGAGTTAGGCTCCTAGAAGCATGTGTGACTACTTGTAGGGGTTCACCAACACACGCATGAGAGAATGTGGTTTCGGCTGGCTTACTTACCTTTTCTCTGGGCTTCCTGGTGGCTCAGTGGTAATAAACCCACCTACCCATGCAGAAGCCCCGGGTTTAATCCCTGGTTCCAGAAGATGCCCTGGAGGAGGAAATGGCAACCCACTCTAGTATTCTTGCCTGAAAATTCCGATGGACTGAGTAGCCTGGTGGCTACAGTCCATGGGGTCACGAAGAGCAGGACACGATTTAGTGATTAAACAGTGGCAGTACAACGTTTTTTCTCTTTCCCGTGTATGAAGGTATTTGTGTTGATGGATCCAAAAGGAAGCACTTAATTATTTTCTACAAAATAAAATGTAATGTCATTCTTTCTGTGTTCTCATCTGACTCCTTTTATCCCAGACACTATGGTTTCATATAAACCCCTTTTAAAGATTCTTCTTTTTTGTTTCTTCTGGATGGAATTTATGCTTTGGACACCCCAGTGTTTTGTCTTGTTTTAAATGTTAGTCTTTTTGTAGCTAGCTTTTGCTGAGTAAATGGATGGTCCCTGTAAAATTGCTTTCAGTCTTTCTTATTTTCCTGTTATGTACGATGCTTTCTAAGCTTTTGTAAACATACATGGAGATGTTTTCCAGTTACAAGTTTTTTATTTCTCCAGTATAACATCTCCACCAAGGAGTTAAGGACTTTGAGAATACTCTTACTTGCTCCTCTTCATACCTTCTGTTGGGTGTGTGTATGTGTGTTTGGTGGGAAACATGCTACTGTATGAGCCTGTCATTAGATACAAGATGTCACATGGATGAACAGGCTTCAGAATCCCTTATGATGCTGTGTCTAGCTGGCCGAATGCCCCGCAACCTGATGGGAACCCCTTCATAGAACATAAACCCCCTCTCAGCCTAAATCTGCAGTGGCACTCCACTTTGCAAGGTGGACTGTTGTGTAACTGGCCACAGAAGTTAGTGTTCCCCCAGTCCTCTGCCTTGGTTCCTCTGGTGGAATTTTGGGGTTACTGTGTGTGTGTGTGTGGACTTGGCTTTCCTGCTGGACTTGGAGAGTGATCAGAAGCAGGGCCTCAGGGTATCTGGGGTGTTGGTCCTGGTGCTGAGGGGGGAAGGACATGTGTCCGGCCGAATGCATCCACCTTGATACGGGCGTGTGTCACAGATCCAGCAGGAAGAGGTGACTTCAGTGGCCGTGGCAGCCGAACAGGGTGAGCAAGGCTGTGAGCGCGCAGCACACTGGCCTTGCCTCCCCATCTTTCGGGGCAGTGGATAGCCTTGGGACTCAGGTCCAGCTTGGGTGGGGCTCCCCAGGAGAGGTGAGGCTCTTGGGCCCTGGTGCCTTCAGAGTCTGGGAAGCTCAGGACACAGAGAACAGCACTCGTCAACTCCATCCTCTTGGGAGCTGACTGAGAGCCTTTGGCCACAGAGCCAGATGGGTTTAAGGAGATTTTGCCAAAGTTTCTCTTTAAACTTACATGGAGTTGGTTGCCATTCCCTTCTCCAGGGGCTCTTCCCAAACTTGGGATTGAACCTGGGTCTCCTGCATTGCAGGTGGATTCTTTACCGGCTGAGCCACCAGGGAACCCCTTAGGAAATATCAGTGACTCTACAAAGGCTTCCCTGAGCCTTCCCAGATGGGTCTGATTGATGCATCTCCGTGGTGGCCCTGAGTAGTCAGTGGTGAGAAGGACTAACGTGGTGGGGTTGGGGCACAGCCATCCCCACAGGTAGGCGGTCGAGGTGGTGGCCAGTCCTGATCATGTGCAAAGGAGACGCAGGCCATCTGGCCGTGTCATTACCTGCCTCTCCATTGAAGAAGGCAAAGCAGCCTCTAACGCTTCATGCTTCCCACTCCGTCTCCCCTGCCCAGTGTTACTGCACGGTTTAATGTGGACGGTGTTCATGTTTTGTTTTTTTTTTCAAATGAGATTCTGTGTTTTGGGTAAAATAAGTAGAAGTTAGTTTCATTGCGATATCCTGCAATATTTTGTAATTGTAAACCTTACTTGGCATCTCTTTTTTAAAAAAAGAACCAATGCAAAAATGCACTTGCTAATCATTTAAGAGACTAGGTTTCTATGAAGGCTGGAATATTGGGGGAAGAGTAGGGGACGGACTATAACTTAAAATGTGATTTTTCTAAAATGAAGCATATTCTCCAGATCTTATAAATAGCCAGGTCAAAGTGGCAGACTGAAACTCGGAATGGTGACCCAGGGACCCCAGGCCTGCGGTTACCTGTCTTGAAACTTGTCAGATTCCTAGCTGTCCGTTGTCTGCAGTCATGCGCGGGCACACACACAGGGCGCGGGCACACACACAGGGCGCCCTGCTTCTTTCAGCCTTTTGGGGTCATCTGTTTCCCTCGAGTGAGGGCTGGGGGACAGAGAAATTGGGGCAAGAAATGAAGAAGGTAAAAACTCAAAAAATTTACTTTTAAGTGATCTTACGGAGCTAAGAACCCACACCACTGTTATTTGTAACGATAAATAGAACTCCAGATACGACATACAAGAAAAAAAATTTTTTTTAACGAAAACACAAAACAGGAAGCTGTATTCATGTTACGGCAGAATCTGATTATCATAGGTGCTTAAATATTTCCCTGTGGTTAAAGTGGAGCATGTGCGTCTTAATTGCCAGTGCAGCGTGCTCTTTTTAACAGGAAGTTAGCAGAAGCCGCATGCGGAGAGCAGTTGAAATCCAAGAATCTCCCCTCTTTGCCTGTTACCTGTGTCACCCAACTGTACTCCTCTGAGTGTGGCGAATGCTTTTCCTCGTGATCCTTGGAGGACACCATCTCCCTGATGCTCGTGGGGATCTCTGGGCAAACCACTTTTTTGCATGCTCCGTATTTTGGCTTTGCAACGGACTCATTAGCCAGCAGCTGAATGTACTGGGTGTGTTCGGGAATGACAGCTTAATGAAAGGGCGGACCTCCCTCCTCTTTCTCCTTTCAGAAGGGTTTTTGCTCTTACCCCCAGAGCATTTCCTCTCTCCGTGTGATGTTTGCACACTTGAGGCCATCTTTGTTAACTGCATTAATATCAAGACAAAACATGCAATTACGCTTCCATTTGGCCCCGCGGTGGTGCTGGTGTGGACTGGCCTCCTTCCATGGAAACCAACTCATTCATTTCTCAGGTTTTTTCTGACTTCACCTTGAGTAGGACAGCCATTTCATCTCATATTCCTCTGTGTCATTTTGACATTTTCCTAGGAATTTCACCTTACCTTTTGATCAAAATATAGTTATTGTCTGGACAGCCTAACTTATGTTCTTGTATGTTTAAAGGGTAAGAGGCTTCTCAGGTGGTAAAGAATCCATCCGCCAGGGCAGAGACATAGGTTCAGTCTCTGGGTCAGGAAGATTCCCCTGGGAAGGACGTGGCAGCCCACTCCAGTATTCGTGCCTGAGAAATCCCATAGACAGAGGAGCCTGGTGGATCACAGTCCATGGGGTCTCAAAGAGTCAGACATGGCTCAGTGATTAAACAGCAGCTGTAGCATGCGTCAAGGGCGTTTCCTGGGCAGTACTGATTGTACCATTTCTGCCTGTCTTTGCCTTCACGACACAGAGGTGTGTAATTCATCGGCTGCAGTATATTTAAATTTGGCACTTCTGAATCTCCAGTATCTCTTATTCATGAACCAGAGGGTACATAGCAGAGCCTGCCCCTGTAATCCTGAATGTGTGACGGTAGTTCTTGACATCTGGGAACATCCCGTGTGTAAGATGGGCTGACTTCTGGAAACTGACCTCGGGACTTACGGAATGATCCATGGAAAACAATGTGATTTTTGTTCTGTCTGTTTTCATGCAGCTTCCATGAGGCAGTCTCAGGCTGTGCCTGCAGATACACGCCCAGAGATATGGATTGCCCAAGAGCTACGGCGTATCGGAGACGAGTTTAATGCATATTACCCAAGAAGGGTAAATGATGTTTTCTTTACCTCCTTTTTTGATTCTGTGCTTCTTCTGGAAATGAGCAGTATTACCTAGGTGTGACCTACTCTTCTTTCTCCATTCCCGTTTTCCGTTTCTTTTATAGCTGAACTTAAATGATAGCGATTAGACAAAATACAGTATTGAGCCAAGGGGGGTTGTAGGAGCACAAACCTTTAACCCTCCATGCTAGAAGAAAAGGAAGTATTTATATATTTGAAATACTTCCACAAAAATATTAACGTAGTCTTCAAGCCAGGGGGGCTCTTTCTGTCCTCCCTTGAAGCAGTTTGGGTCAGAGGTAAAGAAATTTTTAAATTTCCATCTTTACGCAGCCAAAGGGAATGATGCCAGCTTTAAAGTAAGAGTCTTGGACTTTCCTGATGGTTCCGTGGTTGAGTCCCTGTGCTTCCAGTGCAGGGGGTGTGGGTTCGATCCCTGGTCAGGGAACTGAGATCCCGCATGCTGTGGGATGCAGTCAAGAAGATGAGGGGGAAAAAAGGTAACAGTCTCCCCTGCGGTTTGCCAGGCAGTGAGTCGGAGCAGGAGCGCCTTCTGCCCTTCCAGCTCCCCCCGCTCTTCTCAGTGCTCCATTTACTGAAGTGTATTTAGAGGCCAATACTTCAGCCTATAATTCGAGGTATAAATTTTGATAGCGCTGGAATTTTTTGAGGTGTGCTGTTGGTTTAAAAGAAACAAAAAAAATCAGCCTTAGATCTTGGGCTGCAGACACTGTGTATTTGTTTTGCTCAGTGGCAGCGTATGATACCGTCTTGGACACCTTATTCTCATGGAAGACGTGGTTAAACTGTGTAGGCTTTAACCCAGGGAGTTAGGCTCCTAGAAGCATGTGTGACTACTTGTAGGGGTTCACCAACACACGCATGAGAGAATGTGGTTTCGGCTGGCTTACTTACCTTTTCTCTGGGCTTCCTGGTGGCTCAGTGGTAATAAACCCACCTACCCATGCAGAAGCCCCGGGTTTAATCCCTGGTTCCAGAAGATGCCCTGGAGGAGGAAATGGCAACCCACTCTAGTATTCTTGCCTGAAAATTCCGATGGACTGAGTAGCCTGGTGGCTACAGTCCATGGGGTCACGAAGAGCAGGACACGATTTAGTGATTAAACAGTGGCAGTACAACGTTTTTTCTCTTTCCCGTGTATGAAGGTATTTGTGTTGATGGATCCAAAAGGAAGCACTTAATTATTTTCTACAAAATAAAATGTAATGTCATTCTTTCTGTGTTCTCATCTGACTCCTTTTATCCCAGACACTATGGTTTCATATAAACCCCTTTTAAAGATTCTTCTTTTTTGTTTCTTCTGGATGGAATTTATGCTTTGGACACCCCAGTGTTTTGTCTTGTTTTAAATGTTAGTCTTTTTGTAGCTAGCTTTTGCTGAGTAAATGGATGGTCCCTGTAAAATTGCTTTCAGTCTTTCTTATTTTCCTGTTATGTACGATGCTTTCTAAGCTTTTGTAAACATACATGGAGATGTTTTCCAGTTACAAGTTTTTTATTTCTCCAGTATAACATCTCCACCAAGGAGTTAAGGACTTTGAGAATACTCTTACTTGCTCCTCTTCATACCTTCTGTTGGGTGTGTGTATGTGTGTTTGGTGGGAAACATGCTACTGTATGAGCCTGTCATTAGATACAAGATGTCACATGGATGAACAGGCTTCAGAATCCCTTATGATGCTGTGTCTAGCTGGCCGAATGCCCCGCAACCTGATGGGAACCCCTTCATAGAACATAAACCCCCTCTCAGCCTAAATCTGCAGTGGCACTCCACTTTGCAAGGTGGACTGTTGTGTAACTGGCCACAGAAGTTAGTGTTCCCCCAGTCCTCTGCCTTGGTTCCTCTGGTGGAATTTTGGGGTTACTGTGTGTGTGTGTGTGGACTTGGCTTTCCTGCTGGACTTGGAGAGTGATCAGAAGCAGGGCCTCAGGGTATCTGGGGTGTTGGTCCTGGTGCTGAGGGGGGAAGGACATGTGTCCGGCCGAATGCATCCACCTTGATACGGGCGTGTGTCACAGATCCAGCAGGAAGAGGTGACTTCAGTGGCCGTGGCAGCCGAACAGGGTGAGCAAGGCTGTGAGCGCGCAGCACACTGGCCTTGCCTCCCCATCTTTCGGGGCAGTGGATAGCCTTGGGACTCAGGTCCAGCTTGGGTGGGGCTCCCCAGGAGAGGTGAGGCTCTTGGGCCCTGGTGCCTTCAGAGTCCGGGAAGCTCAGGACACAGAGAACAGCACTCTTCAACTCCATCCTCTTGGGAGCTGACTGAGAGCCTTTGGCCACAGAGCCAGATGGGTTTAAGGAGATTTTGCCAAAGTTTCTCTTTAAACTTACTTGGAGTTGGTTGCCATTCCCTTCTCCAGGGGCTCTTCCCAAGCTTGGGATTGAACCTGGGTCTCCTGCATTGCAGGTGGATTCTTTACTGGCTGAGCCACCAGGGAACCCCTTAGGAAATATCAGTGACTCTACAAAGGCTTCCCTGAGCCTTCCCAGATGGGTCTGGTTGATGCATCTCCGTGGTGGCCCTGAGTGGTCAGTGGTGAGAAGGACTAACGTGGTGGGGTTGGGGCACAGCCATCCCCACAGGTAGGCGGTCGAGGTGGTGGCCAGTCCTGATCACGTGCAAAGGAGACGCAGGCCATCTGGCCGTGTCATTACCTGCCTCTGCATTGAAGAAGGCAAAGCAGCCTCTAACGCTTCATGCTTCCCACTCCGTCTCCCCTGCCCAGTGTTACTGCATGGTTTAATGTGGACGGTGTTCATGTTTTGTTTTTTTTTTTTTCAAATGAGATTCTGTGTTTTGGGTAAAATAAGTAGAAGTTAGTTTCATTGCGATATCCTGCAATATTTTGTAATTGTAAACCTTACTTGGCATCTCTTTTTTAAAAAAAGAACCAATGCAAAAATGCACTTGCTAATCATTTAAGAGACTAGGTTTCTATGAAGGCTGGAATATTGGGGGAAGAGTAGGGGACGGACTATAACTTAAAATGTGATTTTTCTAAAATGAAGCATATTCTCCAGATCTTATAAATAGCCAGGTCAAAGTGGCAGACTGAAACTCGGAATGGTGACCCAGGGACCCCAGGCCTGCGGTTACCTGTCTTGAAACTTGTCAGATTCCTAGCTGTCCGTTGTCTGCAGTCATGCTGATGGGCCATTGCTGAATAGGGTGGGGGGGTGGAGTGCAGCNAGCCAGGTCAAAGTGGCAGACTGAAACTCGGAATGGTGACCCAGGGACCCCAGGCCTGCGGTTACCTGTCTTGAAACTTGTCAGATTCCTAGCTGTCCGTTGTCTGCAGTCACGCTGATGGGCCATTGCTGAATAGGGTGGGGGGGTGGAGTGCAGCTGGGGGTGGACATCTTAGCAGGAAATGGGAGGCGTTTGCTTTCAAGTTAGGCACTGTCTGTCCCCGGGAGGGGTCACTTCTTGGCAGGCAGAGTCCGTTGCCGCTTAGCCGCTTTATGGTGGGTCATGGCCTTTTAAACATTAGATGTCCTTAGCTACTTAATATGGCTACAGTACCTTTTGTGAAGTGTTGGCCTTTTATTGCCACGAGGCTTGCAAAGCCTGACAGGCTGCGTTCCCGTTTCGCAGTTAGAACGCTAGAGGAAACTGTCGTGTGAAGGGCGGGGGGCAGCCTGTGGCCCGAAGCTGTGGAGGCTGAATCCCTGAAGCAGGAGGTGAGAGAGGCCAGGTGAGCTCAAAGCCCAGGTGAATGTCCCCTTCTCTTCCAGGGACTCAATGTCATCTCCCCAAACCACCCTGCCCGGGCAGGGGGACCCATCACCCTACTTGATGGAAGTTTTATTGCTCCATGCATGCTGTGTTTTTTTAACTTTTGGTTTTGAAATAATTGCAGAGTTTTACACCAAAGTTGCAAAATGGTACAGAGACCCCTCTTGTATCTGCCACCCAAGCCCCCGCTGCTAACTCTGCCACATGTGTTTTAACCTCCTCCCTTATACCTTGGGCTTCCCTGGTGACTCAGATGGTAAAGAATCTGCCTGCAATGCAGGAGATGCAGGTTCAGTCTCTGGATTGGAAAGATCCCCTGGAGAAGGTAATGGCTACCCACTTCAGTATTCTTGCCTGGAGAATCCCATGGACAGAGGAGCCTGGTGGGCTATAGTCACAAAGGGGGTCACAAAGAGTCTGACACGACTGAGTGGCTTTCACTTTTCTCACACCTAGCTGTGTGCAGACTGTTTTCTGAACTGTTGGAGAAGTTGCAGGCACAATACTCCTTTATTCTCAAATTCATCAGCATGTCCTTCCTATGCATAAGCGTATTCTCTTATGTAACCAGTAACCACAGTGTAGTGAGCACGGCTGGGAAATGAACAGCATGACAGAGCTGTGTCATCTGTGGGCTGCATGCAGGCCTCGTCCGTGGTCCCAGCAGTGTGACGTTGTGTCCTTCCGCGTGCATTGTGTCAGGAGGCACAGGGTGTCCATCCGTCTCATTCCAGAGCCCCTGGTCAGAGGTGGAGTCCTCTACTACAAATCAGTACTTTCCCATTCATAATGGAAGGAAAGTGTGGTTATTTCATGAGTGTGTTTTCCGTGTTTACTTCATTTATCAAAATAAGTTCCTGGGTCCCTGATCAGTTCAACAGGTTATTACACCTCTCTCTCAGGCTTCCCAGGTGGCTAAGTGGGTAAAGAATCCGCCTGCCAATGCAGGAGATGCAGGAGACTCGGGTTCCATCCCTGGGTGGACGATCCCCTGGAGAAAGGCAAGGCAATCCGCTCCAGTATTCTTGCCTGGAGAATTCTCATAGAGAACCCTGGTGGGCTACAGTCCATGGGGTTGCAAAGATTTGGACATGGCTAAAGTGGCTGAGCATGCTCGCTTTATTTGATGCTCAAATTGTCTAGTGGCAGATTTGGCTAGTGGCAGCCCCTGGCGTGTCTCCATGCCGTAATTAGGCACTGAAGTGCCTCGGCACCCCAGTCACATGCAGACTGGTAGTGGGACAGAACCTCAGGGGCTGAGGAGGCGATGGAGCTCTGGGGTCCCTCTGGGATTTGCTGGTGGGTGACCTGCAGCCGCACAGTGTCCTGGCTCCACGGTTCCCCGGGTCCTCTTCTCTGGGGCCCCGAGGAGGGAGGAGAGGGCTCTTTCGGAATGCTGGGCAGCCAGGGCTGCAAGTGGACCTGCAGGGAAGCCACATCTCTCTCGGGGGCTTTCGGAAAGGGGCGAGGAGCTGGCAGGAAGCCCGGGGGGCAGCAGCGCCTGTGTGCTTCAGTCGCCCTGCTCGCTGCTGCCTCTTCCCTGTGGGTGGGGGCCTCCACCCAGGCCACCCGCTTCCATGTTGTTCCTGATTGCCTCTGGCTTCGTCCACGATTCAGAAATTGCGTGAGTGCAAGCCCAGGATCCCCTGCTGGAGGAGTGTCAGCAAGCATGGACTCCGGTCCCCTGCAGGCATGGGCAGTTCTCAAGGATGCTGTCCGCTTGGGTGGGGTTCTCAGGCTTGTCTGGGGTTGTAGTTCAAGGCTGTGGCGGGGGTGTTAGACCCTTCAGAATGTAAAAACGTGCTCTTGGGGTGACTAGGCACCCCCCCCTTCCATTCTCTAACCTGCGTGCCTGCCCTTCCCAGTACCCAGACTGGGACGCTCACCTTCTTTCCTAGGCATCAGGTTACCCAGCCTAAGTCACTCTGCACTCAGGTAGGCTGTGACCTGGGGATGTCCTGGTAGGGGCCTGCAGTGGACAGCTACACCTGATGCCCATCGGATAGACCCTCTAGATGGGCCAGAAGTGGATGAAAACCCTTGCGTTGTTTGATCTCAGGAAACAGTGTGTCTTTTGTTCGGGCTGTCTGCCTCCTACTTTTGGTCCTGGGCATGTGCAGGCATGAATTGACTGAACTATACAGAGGAAGTGTATCCCTGAAGTAGACAAAGTGGAGAATAAAAAGGGGCTTAGAGGCTGGTTTTGAGGGGAGCAACAGGAAAACTGGTGTCAACCCATTAGCATTCTCATGTTAGTTGACCCTTGAACATCGGAGGGGCTTGGGGCACGACCCTCCACGCACACAGAAATCCATCACTACCATCTCTGCCTCAAGACAGAGAAACTAGTAAATGACTCACCCAAGGGCAGGAAGCTGAAGCAGTTTGGATGGCATCAGGACTCAGCTGGTTCCACATAGCATAGTCTCTAACTGAACACAAACTTTTCCCGACACTTAGCTAATTTAAAGATCAACAGAATGAAAACTAGGTACCATATTGAAAAAAACCCATGTGTAAGTGGACCTGCACAGTTCAAAGCCATCTTGTTCAAGGATCATCTGTAAGATTCATGAACCTGATGTTTGACCCTGATTTTGAGAAGTGATATTCTCCTATCTTCTGTAGATAGTGGACAGGGAGAGGTCAGAATTGCAGCTTGTTCGGTAATAGCGTAAACCACACGTACACTCAGAGATGCGTGTTCTCAGACGGTCCTCCTTTGAGGCCTTCATTAATTGAATGTTGGAGTCAGACAAAATAAAATGCTCTATATTACTGTCTGAAAAAAAAAATCGTGAAAAATCTGCATCTTAAACCTTGAAACTAGACCCATGGTATCTCACGAGATGGTGCTTCTCCCTTGACTCATACATTGATAGAGTGAGTTTTTGTAGCAAAAACAGCTATGATTAGGGTACTGAAATTGACGTCTACCGTTTATGTGTGATACAGCCTCCAGGCTTGGTGACTGTCTTCCTTGGAGATGAGTGAGGCAGTTGTGGATATTAGAGCCTTGCACACATGCCTTCTCGGAGCGCATGGGGTTCAGATGATCTCCATCAAGACAGCAGCTGTGGATCGCAGGTTTTTTGGACAAGGGCTTTCTTATGGAGGGTGAAGTGTGATCTCACAGGAAGAAACAGCTCGTGGACGAGTGCAGGGACCTCGATCCCTGACCTCCGTCTCTTCACCTTCGGGAGCCCCGTATTCAGTCAGTCTCTTCGGGATGTGTGAAAGTGAAGTTGCTCAGTCGTGTCCGACTCTTTGTGACCCCACCGACTGTAGCCTATCAGGCCCCTCCGTCCATGGGATTTTCCAGGCAGGAGTGCTGGAGTGGATTGCCATTTCCTTCTCCAGGGGATCTTCCTGACCCAGGAGTCGAACCCGGGTCTCCCGCATTGTAGGCAGACGCTTTACCATCTGAGCCACCAGGGAAGATCGTTCGGGATGTGCAGTGACAATTTAATCTAAAGCATGGAGAGATGGATCTAGAAAATGCTTGTCTTCCACCAGGGCTGTTTTCCCTCACTCTGCACTGTAATTGACATTTTTCTTCATTGATCTTTATAGAAGGAGAGAGGCTAGTAACTTTGTTTACCTGTCTGTTAAGTACCCAGTTTGTTAAAGGAAATGTTGAGGGGCTGGACCTGGGTGGGGGGGACCCCGGACGTGCTGTGTCTATCTGGGTCACACAGCTGTGAGCCAGGGTTGAGGCGCTGATGTGTGGGTGCATGCCTGGGTGGGCACCAAGCTGGATATGGGCTCGCTCACATCACCCATGCGGGCACCGTCATGCTGTGGCAGGTGGGCACACCTGCACGGTTGCCTGGCTCTTGGGGGACCGGAAGCCGTCAGCACATAACCATTTGGAGATGCAGGTGCCTGGAGGGGGACTTCAGAGAGGGCTAACTGGGGTTTTTTAAATTTCTTGAGGAGGAAATGGTGATACCCTGGAGGCTCAGCCCTCCTGCAGACGTACAGAAATAATCAGCCTATCCTGTCGTCCTCCGCTCGACTTCTCCCGGCTGAGCCAAAGCAGAGGGGTTTGGGCTGTGGTTAAAGTGTTTACGTCTCATTAGCATTTTTTGGAGCCTGGGCCTTTCACAACCACATATGCTTGCTCTGAATCAAGTATTTCATCAAGTGGTGTCTTGTGCTGGAGTGGTCATTGCCATCTCTGGCTTCTCTGTGGCTGACACAGCGATACCCCTCGAAGGTCATGGGCCAGGGTTCTTCATTTCAGCCAGCATGGGGCCTGGAAACCAAGTTTCCTATTTCTAGGGGTGATACTGGGCTAAGAAAATCTGGTGCATGACAGGTCAGTGAGGGAAGTGGCTATTTGCCCTACCAAAAGCATCACCTGTAATAGATGCTTAGAAGTGATGTTGACAGTCAGAAGGTGGGATTCATGACGATTTGGTCTTTCTGCGGCGTTTGGGCATCCCTTGCCCCCCTAGTGGGAGCTAGGTGCAGTGCTGTGGGAAATCTCCTGATGCTGGTAGGTTGCGGGGTGGAGGGGGTTGTGGGAGGGG